>VWZS01004234.1:0-27527 GCA_013397075.1 Rhabdornis inornatus | reverse complement strand
CGGCCCGTCCCGCCATGTTGGGGCTCATGGCTGCTCGCCAGGCCGGCCTGGACGACCCCGCGCGGCTGCGCCGGGCCGAGCGCACCCGGAGGTACCGGAGCCGGGGCGGGTATCCCTGCGCGGAGAGGCACCGGAGTGGCAGCTCCTGGTTCCGCCCTGCCATGGAGCCTCGCTTGGCCCGACCCTCCCTGGGGCGGCCCGGGGCGGGGTGAAGGGCTGCACTGCCGCAGCCGCCCAGTGCGCGGGGCCTGGGGCGGGGGAGCTGCGCGCCTCGTCTCGGGGTGCCCCGCGGGGCTGTGGTGGCACGGGGGGGTCAGCAGCCCTGGTGTTTGTGTACGGTGCACTCAGCCTCGGGCGGAGTATGCGCAGTGCAATAAGCTGTGCCTCCCTCCCTGCCCCTCGGAGGTACTGCCCTTGCTGTCGGCACGGTTCCTCCAGGGGGTTCAGTCTGCGTCCGGCTGTGCTCCGCTTGTGGAGAAGCAAGTGTTTGTAATGCTCCTGTGCTCTCATCTGCTCGTCCTTCCTTTTCTCAAACCCGGCCTTTTGACAGGTTGAAGAATAATCAGATGCAGGGGTTTTCTTAGCAGTTTTTGTGGGAAGTGGTGGCAGCCTAGAGGGATTTGTTGATATTCCTGCTAAAGGTTACATAATGTGATATTTGTTCAATATCAGAGAATCTACTTTGCAGATATATTTCAAGATAAATCCAATAAAACCTACCTTAGTTCGGTTACACAACTTCGGGATCTGTGTTGGTGATTTATGGCTTTATGATGCTGTATCATTGTAAAACAAACATTTAAAATTGAAATGAATTTTGGTAGTTCAGGAAGCTTCTTTCTGGGTGTGTTTTGACTACACAATTATGTCCTGTGCCCTCAGCACGCACGTAGCATGCAGTGTTAAGAACAGTAGCATGCTGGGCAGACTTAACCTTACTTGGACAATTGTCTGCTTATCATTTCTCTTCCTAAACTTTTTAATTTTAAAAAAATCTGTAGTCTTAAGTGGGTTTTATTTATAGCTGCATTTTGAAGTCATATGTTTTCACAGGGGGATTTCTTGCTTCCTAAGATTTCATATGGAGCTAAAGGGTTTTAAATTGAGGATCTTGACTATGTCAGAATTCTTGCATTATTATATTTCACATAGTTTAAGAGAGCTTAAATGATTTGTTGCTTTTATAGCATGTGTACAGACTTGATGTTGGGGACCTGGCTGTAGCAGCCTATGGTTCTCATATCAGGATTTTTTCCCCTTGAGCTGCAGCTGAGTAGGGGCACTCTGCCTCACAACTTTTCAGCTACCTATTTAGTTATGCTTTTGTTGTGCTTTGTACAAAATGATGCTGTAGGAAGCTGTGATCATGTTGCAAGGCTAAATTTTATATTAGGTAGTATGATTTAATGAAGCAGATTCTCTTTTTGGACTATGCAGTATTAACGTATTCAAAAATAAAAGCTAAAAATTACAGGTCAGAAAAGGTTGTCCCGGAACCTTCATCATTGGGGGTAGTCTAGTTTTTATTTAGTATTGCAGGAAATGTAGCATACAAACTTCGCATTAAAGGAAATACTGTAATCTTGATAAACGAAACTACTTTGTCCACTAGGTGTCTGTATTTCCAAGCAGGATGAAGCCTGAAAGGATGCTACATGATGAAGCTTCAAAATAGCCAGTATTTGTGATTACAAGCTTCTTAGTGTTTCTTTTTCTTAGTTTTTAAATTACATTCTAGGGTTTTTTTAATATGTTGACCCCAAATGCAGTTTTGCTTTTCCTTTGAGCCTGTTTTATGTATTTATTTCTCTCTTACCTTCAAACAACAAAGTATTTTTTTCTGCCAACTTCACAAGACTTACTTCTATCTCTGTATTTTTGCAAAAAAGTGTAGTTTGGCAAAAAAATAGCAAGGGTGAGTTAAATGCATTGAGAAAACATGAAGCTAGGTTTCAGCTGTTCAAAGCTACATAATAACATTTAATAATTCTGTTCGTGTTGTTCATCTCTCTTTCTTCCTTTTTTGTGGGTAGGGTTCTAAGTTTGGAATTAAATAAAGATAGAGATGTGGAAAGAATACACGGAAGTGGTATCAACACCCTTGATATTGAGCCTGTTGAGGGAAGATAGTAAGTATATACTTTAGTTGGTAAAAATGTACGTAAGTAATTAATTGTGGTTTGGTACTATGGATTTGTTGTCTTGTTGAACACTATTATATTATTATATTGCTCATATTGAGATTATGAGCATTTTAACTTTTGTGCTTTATTAACACTTTCAGCATGTTATCTGGTGGATCAGATGGCGTTATTGTACTTTATGACCTTGAAAACTTGAGCAGGAAACCGAGTTACACATGTAAAGCACTTTTTTCTGTTGGAAGGTAAGAACTCTGAAAGTCTTCTAAAAGTACATGCTATAGCTCTTGTGTGGCTAGAATTAAACTTGCAAACAGATGTCTGTTCTTATTTCTAGGATAAAACTACTGCCAGAAATCTTTGAAGGCTAGTAGCAGGAGCTAATTGTTTCTTCTTGATTTGTCTACTCTTAATAGTTACAGTATATGCACAGTGACTCTGGTATTGTTTGAGCAAATCTGTAGCAGTTTCAAAAGTTAAAATTAAGGATATCAATTGTACTTATATGGAAACTAAAGTTAGACAGTCTTATGTTGCTGTAGACACCACAAAAAGAAGTCAGACCTAGTACTCTAACCTCGGATTTTAACACTAGAAAAAGAAGACGGCGAAAAAACCCCAACCTTCCTCTAACTCATAATTTCTCACCTGTGAGTTTTCTTATTTTTTCACGTTGAAATTTGGTGCCTCTATGCCAGTAACTGAGAAAGAAGTTTTGGTACTGCTGTAGAAATATTCCTTGTATTCCCCAAATATATTTAGTACATATATTTGACTAAATATACTTTTAAGCAAGATAATTACACAATTATTTGCATAATCCTTTTCATCTGTTTGGAAAAATATCTGATACCTATTTTCAGTTGTTTATTTCCTCTTTCTCTTTCCGGCTTTACTAGTAGCTGTTTTTAGTTCATCAAGTGTTCAGGAGGTACAGAAGTGATTTATACAAAACTTCTTAAGAACATGTTTGAATGAAGACAGATGTGTTACTGAAAAAGTGGGATGTATTTTTCTAAAGACCAGGGTGCTGCCATGCTGTGTGTAATCTTTATAGAGAGTTAAAGCCTTCATTGATTTATCAGGCTGTCCCCACAGGCAATACAAATTTTTCCATTACAGACATTAAATCTTCTAGCAAAAGCTGTTTTTTCCTTTATTTGGATAATAACCTTGTGTAGTAGGTTATAACTTCACCTAAGACTCACAGTAAGGGATATTCTACTCTGTAAAAGATTGGTAGCTGCATTTTCCCCTTATTTTTTCTCGGTCTACAAATTATTTGAGTCAGATGTACAAGAACAGAACAGACTTGTAGCAATAAAAGGCCTTAACAATATCTTGGATCATAAGAAAGAAAAAGGCTGCTAGAACAAGTGTTGATGGCTGGGCTTCTTGCACAAAATTATTTTAAATTGTAGTTTAGAATATATAATGACTATACATCCCCAAATCCCCAAATCTCAAAACTGGAATGAATTCTGAAACAGATGCAGCAAATTGAAGAAATTCATGCTAAGAAGGCACAATGTAAAAGCTGTCAAATCTGTGCTAAAATCAGGGCATCGGTAACTTCAGTTAGTAGAAATATTCCATCCTTGAAGATTCTGTTTAAGAAGATGGTTAGTTGGTTGCCTGTTTCTTGAATAGGTGTTAATTTGCATAGATGCGTCTTTTATTTCTTACCACTCGAGGCATAAATTTTGTTAGTAGAATCAGATTTTGTGTGGCACTGCTCTAAATAACAGGCTTATGATTATTATTGCTTAAATAACTGTAGTAAGTTTCTTGCCTCAATTATTTATTTGTAGTATTCATGAAGCTTCCTAGTATGTTTTAAATACTTGCTGTAACTAATTAGCTACAGTTTATATATATTTTCAGACATTTGGAACATTTTTCAGAGTTCCTGACTTAATAAATGAATTTATACTTCGGAAGTACTTTCCCTCTGACTGTCTTTGAAGGATATAGTGCTGACATGTTGTGAAAGTTTGCCTGTCTTCCAAGTTTTACACTGGAAGTGTAAATTTACACTTCCAGTGTAAAACTTGGAATTTTACACTGATTGTGTAAAATTCCCTCCCTTTGCTCTTAAAGATACAGTCAGTGAAATGCAGAGCACTTGCTCGGTGAGGGGTGATCTTACTCTGGAGGTGGGTAACTGGAGGTTATCTCAGTTGGTTAGAGCATGGTGCTAATAGTGCTAGGGGTTGTGGGTTTGATTCCCGTATGGGCCATTCACTTAAGAGTTGGACTTGATGATCCTTGTGTCTGCCTTCCAACTGAGAATATTCTGTGATTCTGAACTTTGGCATGGAGGTCTGTGTTAGTATTACAATTAGATGATAATGAACCAAGTTCATCCAAGGAGAGTGATTTCACCATAGTTGCTGGTTCAGCAGCAACACATCTTCTCCTATCTTCCTTGGTGGACAGGTGCTATGTGATTTATCAGGTAGAAAGTACCCGTCCCTGCATGGATTTCAACAGTGCCTGGCCATGGTATCTTGGTTCCACCCCCCATTTCATCCCCATTAGCAGATGCTTGAGGTTGCAGGCTGTTTGTATGGGGAATAGTTCTGTAATAGCTTTCAGTGGTGCTCACCACATTCCTTCCAGAAGAAGCAACTGCACTTCACCCCGTAATTCCCATATCATTATAACTTCTGTTAGGATGTGAATATAACTTCTCAATTTCCTGTAATTTTACCCCCAGCCATCTTTCCACATAATAACCCATGACTACTCACTCAAGCTTCACAATATCCAAACAGAATTTGAGGATGTTTCACACTTTTATACAGTGCAGATCATCCAATATGTTTCTAGTGTGTGGTTATCTGATATTAGTGAGGGTAGCCAGTAGGCTAATTGTTTCATAATTATCCAAACCTTAGCATACAATATAGTTATTAGAACAAAAAGCGAAAGAGTTACCATCAGCAAAATGACAACAGAGTGAAGCACTCTTTTGAGAGTTCTGGTAGCTTTTAGTGACCATCCAAAAAGGGTCTCCCACCACTTTGTTCACCAACTCCATCATGTGATTTATTTCTTCCACATTATGATGGATAGTAAACAAAGTCTGTTGTCCATTTTTGGGGGGTTTGTTTTCAACAAGCGGCTCAGGTCTTCGTGCTGTAACAGTTTCTTTACCAGCAGGAGGTTCATACCGGTGGGAGTAGGCTGCAGTCTTGAATGAGAGTATAATTTGAGTCTAATATTTTAATATAATACAATGGGAGCTGAATAACTAAAATTACATTCCATAATGTTGGCAAAGTTATAGCACAAATGAGAGTGATTACTTGTGTCTACAGTAATGCTATCCACAAACACAAAATCATAAGAGGATCTCATAAAAGCGTATCCTTTACTAATATACACAGTTTCCAAGTTTTCATTAGGATAAATCTCAAAATGAGAAATATTTTGCTTGGTGTCATGACAAATGCCTTGGATTTTGATGGTGTTACATTCACAAATGTATCCTTGTTGCTCTCATTCAATGCACATATTGGCATGGGTAGGCTCCCATCTATTTCCATCTTTTCAGGCCTATACTGTAGGCTCCAGAGGATGAGTATAGTTCTGTTGTGGTTTAATCCTAATGCAATGACTGGGTATATATCATATAGTGAAGCATTGTGTATTGTTAACACAACAGCTGTGGCTGTGCTGCTGATGGGATCATAGGTAAAATTGACTAAGTACCAGCAGAACTGGCATTTCTTTGAAATTCAATGGTATTATCTCAAATTACCTCTTGAATTTCAATGAGTAAGGATTTCTTCACCTTTCCTTGTGATTGTAGCTGTCACCAGTGCATCCATAGTTGAGCTTGGATAGAAGTAAGAGCTAAAGAAACTTTGGACTATGCTAAGTGCATCTGTAATCAGTTGGTGGTCTTTTTCATTAACTCCCTCCCACTGAGGTAATATATCCATTTGCAACCATTAATTAGAGTTCCCAAAGCCAAAAAGGAAGATCATAGGGGGTGTTTCAGTTTATTTAAGTCACTATTTATTGTGACTAGTTTTGTTCCTTAATAAGTCAGAGTCTACACCATTTAAAACTCCTCATCCTGTTCCCAGGATGCCAGTCACATCCTTCCTGGTTTGCCTGGAGGAAGTGAGGATTTGTTTATGCAGGCATGCTGTCCATCCTTTGTCAGAGGCTTTCAGGAGCAGTGAGTGAGCTGATTGGATTGTGAAAACATTATTCTGCATCAACAGTTCCATCTATTTGAGAGACCATGTTGGGTTAAATAACATTTACTGTTGACCCATATTCTTGACTAAGGAGGAACCAATGTTATAGGTGTGAGGAGACAGTTTGATAGAAGGCTGAGATTTTAAAACTGACACTTCAGCAATTTTGAATTGAAGGCCCTCCTTCAGTTGAGACAAATCACAAGTGTTGGATGGGATATTTTAAAGGTATGCGAACACTCATGTTTAGAAGAACAAGTATATATGTTTTTTTTCACTTCAGCATAATTCACTACACTTTGACATAGTTTACAACAGTGTGGAAGACTGTCGTCATGCATTTAGTTGTTTTGAATCCAACATCCTGTTGAGGTGGTGTCTCCTTCGATTCCTTTAATTTAATTTTCAGAGGTGAAAGGTGTTGATTTTCATTCTCCTTTGTGATGATCCACTCCTGCCTTTAGAAGGTAGTGTTCATGCAGTGCTGCTAAATTTGTAGACAAATTTACACCAGGCATAGGTACACCCAGAAGTACTCTTCTACCCATGGCAGTACTGAAGATCTGCATCTCTGTTTGCATGATACCCCTGCAATATTGTTCGTGGAGGCTAGGATATTTGATAGAACAATGCAAAGATAAGAGCTGAAGCAAAGAAATCTCATGAGCCTTTTTCTAGCTGCAGTTGGAGCCAGTTGAATTGCATTTAGCTGGGATGGAATTAATTTTCTTCATGGTAGTTTGTATAGTAGTATGTTTCGGACTTGTAAACAGTCTTGATAACACACTGATGTTTTAGTGAGTGCTGAACAGTGCTTGGTAGTGTCAAGGCATTTGCCATTCCTCACTGCCCCTTTAAGGGGTGGACAGTAGGCTGTGAGTAAACAGCTGTAACACCTGATCCCCATTGACCAGAGACATATATTCCATACCGTAAAATGTCATGTGCAGCAGTCTAAATCTATGGTGAGGGGTTACTTCTGCATCACTTCATTGGTTGGGAGTTCGTTTTGTTTGTTTTTTTGTTTGTTTCTTTCTCCCGGGGGTGTAGTGTTTGTTTTGTTTTGTTCCCTTTCACTTACTAAAATGCGTTTATTTCAATCCACAATTTTTTTACATTTTCACCCTTTGAATGTTCTCCCTCATCCCATTGCAGAGGGTAGAGTGAGCATACAGCTGGTTTTGGGCCCCTGAACCTGGATCCCTGTGAATCCAGCTCAGATATTAGTCATCTACCAGGTATTTGAATGACATATATTATTCAGAGCCTGGTCAGTTGAGTCTGTATCCAGGAGCTGTCAAGATTGGCTCTGCTGCCTATTCTTTCTGCCACAGTTAATTATTAATTATATTGCAGTCTCTAAATATCCACAGTTCAGTTTTTCCTATTGTTCTTCCTCTTTCATTCCTGAATGCAAATATAAATGACTCTCAGTAACTTAGCCTACTACTCTCTGGTGACTTTGTGAGACAGGGATTGCCAATAACTTTGTAGCTGTAATTATTCACTAACACTAATGAATATTTAGAACTGTATATGTGACTGTATTTCTCAGTGGATCCATTTCTAACAAGCATAAATGTTTTTTAGTGTTAGGTCATCTCATTTAACATAAGCTCTGTAAACATTGCAAATTAAAGATTTCAAAAGACATTTTTATGCTTTGAGTGTTTTGAGATATGCTACAGTTACCATATTTTGGAAAGGTAATGATCTGTGGTTTCTTGAAATGAAGTCTCTTCAAAGTAATGAGTATTAGTTAAATGAAAATCAATCCAACAAAAATATAGTTCTTCTTGAAAACCTCAGGACAAATTAAGAAAAATGTTTATGTTCTCAACTTGTCATCAAATACCAAGACAACTACAAGATGATTATCAAAACTAACCAGTTGGAATATTTTCCTTAATTTTAGGAGTCATCCTGATGTACATAAATTCAGTGTGGAGACAGTCCAGTGGTATCCTCATGACACTGGCATGTTTACATCGAGCTCATTTGATAAAACCTTGAAAATATGGGATACAAATACTTTACAAGTAAGAGAGTTTCAACAGATTGCAACCTTCTTTGTGCATGTTATTTATTGCATATCTGAAGTTCTCAGAGAGGTGAACAGGACTATACATCCTGAAGATGAAAATCAGCCACCTGTTAGAACTGTGGGTGCAGCAGCAGGGTGATGTGGTCCTGGCATTTGTGGTACACCCTGGCATGTACCTTCCCATTTCTGAAGACCTGAATGTCTAAACTGTAGGAGAGCTTGGAACCCTTGGGACAGTTCCTTTCAGCTTTTGCTGTGAACAGGAATACAGCTAGTTGAATTTTTGCTGGGTAACTAGTCTGCAATTCATTCTTGGGGATTGTTGAGTCTAATGGCGCTGTACAGCAGGGTTACTTATTTTTAGTAACCAGCGCCTAATAACTAGTGCTTTTGAAGAACTGATGGTCTTGGCATGCAGGATCCAGGTCCAGAATTCTGCTGTTGTAAGTGCTATAGGCACCATTTCTAAAAATCAGTAGAGAATGAAAGAAACCATTAAAAATGTGCTGACCAATGTAACTGACAATAAGGTAAACAGATTATTTAGGATTTATGTTGCTTTGACTCGCACCTTGTGTTGAACTGTGAATTCATGACTGCAGTTTGTCCTGTTCCCTCTGAACATTTACATGGATTCATAGTATCATTTATATGTAAATGTTCAGAGGGAACAGGAATTTACATTGATACTATTTGACTGCAGTGAAATAATTTTTTGAAAAGAAGTCTGTCGTTCCAGGGACATAATAAGGAACAAATTTTTAGCTCTTTTTATTGTTATTTTTTTTTAATATAAAGCTATGTTTGCAGTTGCTAAATCTTCTCATAAACAATTAATTTCCAGATAGTTTGGTAGTTCTGTGAGCATGTCTTGAAAGACAGTGTAAACATAAAGGTTATTGAATGACCTGTTCTGCCACTAAATGGTATTTTTGAAAGTACAGACAATTCAGTTTTAAGAGATTTTTCATATACAGTACTTTAGAATGAGACAACAAAAGCAGTTTACTTGGAAGCAATTGTACTTATTAAAGTAAATATTAAAGTTTATTAAAATAAATATGTTCCATTAGTTTTAAGCATTCATGAGGCAAATAATAGTTTTATATAGAAGTGTTTTATTTTTTTAGGAATTGAAAATTGTGTGTGGTATTTGTGAATGAGAAGAGGCTTGAAACTTAGTCTTAAGTGCCTTTTTCCTGTTGACTCTACTTCTGTATTATTATTTCCATATTGTTATTTACTAGCTTTATTAGTATTTGATAATTGTAATAATTTCCATTCATGCTTCTCATTTGTCACTTTTCTTGGTCTGTCTTTTGGGTTATCCCTGAGCTCTGGTGTTGTCCTACTGTTGGAAACAGGCTTACTCTGTGATGTTTGTGTGATCTAGCTTCTAATCAGGAGAGTTGTCGTTGCTATGTAATGACATAAA
This sequence comes from Rhabdornis inornatus, assembly GCA_013397075.1. Taxonomy (NCBI): domain Eukaryota; kingdom Metazoa; phylum Chordata; class Aves; order Passeriformes; family Rhabdornithidae; genus Rhabdornis; species Rhabdornis inornatus. The sequence continues at coordinate 17,693 of VWZS01004234.1, read as the reverse complement.
ATAGTAATGTTTGTATTAGTCTTATTTGTAGCTGTTACTTGAAAAAATAATGGTGAGCATTTACATTCTGCTAAAATACTTGCATTGTAATTAGTTTATTGTTTTTGTTATCAGCCTGCAGATATATTTCACTTTGAGGGAACAGTCTATAGCCATCACATGTCTCCAGTTGCTACAAAGCATTGTTTAATAGCAGGTATGTATTGGTTTTTAAGAAACAGATATATATGGATATAGATAAATAGATAAGGTTTATAATAATAAGGAAGTACTATTTTGGTTGGTTTTTTTCCTCTACTCTGTCTTATTTTTACATAAATCAAGTTTTCATGAGAGGTAAGTTTACCGGTACAATAAAATACTATCCATTAGTTGGATGATGTCAATGAGAGTATCATATTTGTTCTTCTGAAATAATGCGTCAATCACTTGTCCTTATGGATAAAATTCTTAGCTATAATTAAATTCTTTCATTACATAAGTTATCATTTAAAGGTTATTAGATCCTAGTATAGCAAATTTTGTAAATAGATCTGTGTATTGCCTACATGTACACAATTTAACTATGTTTAGCAAAAAAAATATTTGAAGAGGTATTTTTAAGTTTCCCAAGTAGGGTCCTGTTTACCTCCAGTTTCTAAATTTTGTTTGTTACATGGTAAATTTGTTTGGATTGAAAATTTAAATCTATTAATAGAAGCATTGCTCTGACTGAATGAGCAACTAGCTCGTTTCTAGCTTCTGGTTTTTTTTCATTGCTAACAATATTTTGTTGTTGTTCTCTCAAATGCTGGGGGGTTTTTGAGCTGTCTTTGTTTCTCTTGTTACAGTTGGTACCAAAAGCCCCAAAGTACAGCTCTGTGACTTGAAGTCTGGATCCAGTTCTCACATTCTGCAGGGTACTTTTTAGTCTGAAACATAAATGTTAAACAATAACTACTTTGAGTAAAAACAAGTTCTGTAAAGAAACAGTATATACAATGTATTCTTTGTCAGTAATATGACTGATTTATTTATAGCCAGTTGTGAAAGTTATACAGTGGCAAAAGGTTCTTCTGGGTGTTTTTCTAGAACTAATGAATTGCAGAATACAAACATTAATCAATGAGCAGTTACTACAGATGTTGTCCATTTATATGGCCTTATCAATACTGATTACTATTTGTTACATGGTTAAATGTAGTCGTGGGGTTGGGGGGTTATAGAGTGCTCAATAAAAAAAGACCAAGTAAAACAACAGAAATTCCCCACCACCCCCAGAGAAGAAACTCCCTACCAAAACAAAAAGAAAACTTCACTGCTTTTAACAAAATATCCCATGGAGCTGCTTGAATGGATTTGTTTAGAAGTTTCTGGTTTCTGTAGAACAAGCTTTCTATGAAAGGATATTATAAAATCTTTTGTATTTGCCTACTTCAGTTAAATGTAAGGTTTTATTGTTCCATAATCTCTTGCTTTTGGCACTCAATGAGAATTTGCCTTTGATGGCACTTACCTAATGTGTACTTTTGGAGTGTCATTATATATACACATGCTCAAGTGAAGGAAATTATGAGGCAAATCTTTATGCTTCAAACTGTAGGGAAACATTAAGTCAGACACAGCAATGTGCAAATGCTGCTTTATTTTTTCACTGGCCACACCTAAGTCTAAAACGAGCCTAGGTGATTTTTTTGTGATGCAGAGCTTAAGCCATCAAACTTCTATAAACTGTATTGGCTACAACAGGCATGTCATGTTCTGTTTCTAGAACCAAGAGGTCCAGAGAGGGCAGTGACATTAAAAGTTCTCTAAAGATCCTGCTTGATTTCATCAAGGCTTCTTAATTTTGACACAAGAGTTAATGCTTTCCAGGCACAAGCTCTGTTGTGTCTTTGTACACAGCCTGTTTCCTCAAGTACAATATTGGAAAAATAAGTGGAAAGAGAATATGTTACTGGTTTAGCATAATCTAGTAATTATTTGCAGAACTGCAAATCAGTAGTGTCTTGACCATACGTATGAATATTTTCACATAGGCTAACTCTAGCGGCTGAAATGGAAGTATATGCATGTAGTTTAATTCATGTATCCCAATAAGTCTATCTGCTCTGAGCCTTCTAAGTGTAGTACCTGTGTCTTGGAGGTTTTTCCTGTTATCCTGGTCGTTACAGTGCTTTGATTAATTCAGGTAATGGGAAAGCATCTAGTAAAAGATGAACCAGGAACAAGGTGGTTCACCCCACCTCTAAACTGTATTAGCAAAAATGTATTGTATGATTTAGTTTCTTTTCCAACAACATGTTTCTGTTATGAAGCATGATTGCAGTCCTTCCATTTAGGACATCTTATCCTTCCCATTGTCTGTATTTATTTAACGTAAGTTTTCAAATGTGTGTGTGCATATGTGTGTGTGTGTATAAAAAAGCCCCAAACAAACGAAGGAGCGAAAAACCATACATCTACATGCATATATATGTATGTATACAAGGACCTTTCAGATCATTGAGTCCAGCTGTTAACCCAGAACTGTCAAATCCACCACTGAGTTATGTCTCTNTTCTGTTATGAAGCATGATTGCAGTCCTTCCATTTAGGACATCTTATCCTTCCCATTGTCTGTATTTATTTAACGTAAGTTTTCAAATGTGTGTGTGCATATGTGTGTGTGTGTATAAAAAAGCCCCAAACAAACGAAGGAGCGAAAAACCATACATCTACATGCATATATATGTATGTATACAAGGACCTTTCAGATCATTGAGTCCAGCTGTTAACCCAGAACTGTCAAATCCACCACTGAGTTATGTCTCTTGAGTGCCACATCTATACATCTTTTGCATATCCCTGTGAATAGTAACTCAACCACTGCCCCGGGGAGCCTGTTCCTGCCAGAATTTTGTTTGGAAAGTATGGGAATTATTCCTGATAGCCAATGAAAACCTCCATTGCTGCAACAGGAGAGGCTGCTTCCTCTCCTGTTGTATGTTACTTGGGAGATGGACTGCCACCTGGCTACAGCTTTTTTCGATTGGCTTTAGAGAGCAGTAAGATCCCCTCAAGTCTCCTTTTCACCAGACTAAACACCCCCAGCTCCCTCAGCTGCTCCTCACAGCACTTGTGCTCAACACTCTTCACTAGCTTCGTTGATACCTTAATAGTTAAGGGAAAAAATACTGCACATTCAGGACAAAATTCTTAGAGGAGAAAATGAGTGAAGTTTTAATTGTACATTCCATGTATGAGGATACCAGTGCTGCACAAAAAGCTGACTGAGCTGTAATGTGTTTTGCATAGGTAAAGCCATCTTTATTACCAAAAATCATACATATATAATACTGTGTGTATCACTTTCTGCTCACTGCAATCCCACTCAAGGAAGAAGAAGAAAGAAATAACTTCTGTCCCAAGGTATTATAGTTTCTAAAAATTTAAATTGATATTACAATTCAAATAATTATTCTGGCTTGGTGAATCCTATACAACTAAATTTTTGCTTTAACTTTCAGTTATTTACATTAAATGGTGTGTATAATAAGCTTTTTCATGTAACTCTTAGGTCACAGACAAGAAGTATTGGCAGTGTCTTGGTCCCCACGTCACGAATATATTTTGGCAACAGGAAGGTAGGGATGTTGCTGAACTGTTAATTGCACTGGAATATTGGTCAATAAACATTTTATGTATTCTTTATGCAGGCTTATTTCAATTCAAATGCATTTTTGGAGTTAATTTTCTTCATTAACTTTTACCTGTTCACAATGTTATAGCTTTTCCCTAGAAAAATGAAACCTGAAGAGCTGTACAAGTCACGCTTATTTAATAGCAAGTTTGTACAGAGTTTTGAAATACTACCTGTAACTACTGGTATAGGAAAATGGTAGAATACTAAGGAGATACTCACTTCTTACTGTTTATTAATGTGTGCATTGCTAATCTGTGTTGTAATAAAGTAAAACATGTCTAGCTCAAGTTACCGTTCTGGTAATCACACTTATGTCAAAGAGAATAACTTGGGTAGTTTAGCGGATGTAACTTTCCAAGCTACAGTAATTCAGTGAATATGGATTGTATGTTGATATTCATAGGCCTTTTTTGTTTTCTATCCAGACATTTTTAATGTAAAAAATCCTCTTGGCTTTTCTATAACTTTCATGTATGTTAGCTTTTGATTATAGTGTGACATTTCTCGCTTTTTAGATGCCATGTTTTTTTTCTCTTGCAGAGAAGAATAGCTATTTCATAAGCTTAGTGGAATGCTTTTTAAAAAGTTTAGTGAAGGTACCAGATCTGCAAACCTTTGGTTTCTGAAGTCAGGCTTCAGAAAGGCTCATCAAAGTTGGAAAATGTTTTAACAGTTTGTTGTTTAGAGGTTTGTTTGTTTGTTTGTTTGTGGGGTTTTTGTTGTTGTTTGTCCTGTTGTAGCAGATGAAAAATTGTTTGCTTGTGGACGACTTCTGTACCAGTCATACAAAAGATCTGTGATAACAAAAGCCCAAATTCTCAGACCACTATTACAGACAATGCTGCGGTGTGTAGCTACAGTTTAATCAACAGAAGAATTAGCAAGTTTATTCCCATGCTGCGTATGTATGCAAGGGTGTTATATTATAATCAAAGAGACAAGTGTATTGTGTTAACAGATGAAGATTCACTCTTAGGTCCTGATAGTATACCAGTTAAAGTTATTAGTACATGTAAATGAAAGCCTGAAGTCTGTCTTAAAATATTTTAATGGATTTCTGTTGACTTGAGTGTGCCCATATGATGAGTGGTTCAGAATAGTTGCTGGACCAAGGTGAGTGCCAAGTGAATTGACCAAAGACAGTTCCTGAACTGTCCTGAATTGAGTGGTGCCCTCAATTTCCCTAATTTATGCAAATCTGTTTTTCTTAGTGCTGACGGTAGAGTAAAATTATGGGATGTGAGGAGAGCTTCTGGGTGTCTGAGTACACTTGATCAGCACAATGGGGAAAAGTCCAAAGCATCTTCTGAGGCAGGTAATGCAAAATATAACTGGTGGTAATTCATATGTGACTAGAATCATTCTTATTTCATGAATGTTTTGAATACTAAGACTAGCAAGGAGAGTAGTGATAATCCAGTTGTTTCTTAGTACATAACAGAGGCCATTCAGCTTTGTTTAGTTACTTCTGTTATAGAGTCAGTGTTTGTTGTTTGGGACTTTGTTTACAGGGATTGACCTAACAACAGCAGTTTATCTGTTCTAAATGGCTTTCCTCTAAAAATGAAAATTCTGTTATATTTTTTGTGAGTGGAAGAATTCGTTTATACTGTGGATTAGCCTTTATATAAATATAAAATTGATGAAAGTCAAGAAATTATTGAGAGGAAAATGTTCTAAAGAAAGCTAGTACTTGGTCAAAAAAGGAGAAATATTGTTTAATGAAAAACAAAATTCGATGTAACTCCAAAGATAACTGGTGCCATTTTATACATTCATTTGAATACCATGTTGACTTGTTCAATCACAACATCTTTCTTTTCAACTTTATTTTTGTCTGACAGGTTCAAGATTATTTTTTTGGTTATCTAATATCAATCATACAGGCTAGGGTGTTTAATTTATTGAAATGTATGTGAACTAAACCAATATCAGGAAATAATTATTTTCTAGTAAAATCTTTAAAAAGCAGTTTTACACACTTCTACCTAAAAGGTAGGTCTAAATTAGGTGCTACAGTATAATACGGAGAGACCTTATCCTGGCTGCTTAACAGCTGACCAAAAGCTACATCATGTTGTTAAGGGCGTTGTCCAAATGCCTCTTTGAACACTGACAGGCTAGGGGCTTCAACAACTGGATGATAGATTGAACAGATCTGGCCCTTGAACTGCACCCTGGGGAGCATTGCTCGTGGCTGTTAGCTGGCCAGATGCTTTTCTAAACAAAAAATTAAATTATTTTTAACTGAATGTTGTTTTAAATGAATGAATTTAAACAGCACTTGCAGTGCCCCATATTAGTAGAGTAGCGGAAGTAAAAATGTATACAAAGTAGTAATTCTTCTGTAGAAACCTTATACCTGAGCTCTTTTTTCCGGCAGCAAATACTGCTCACAATGGGAGAGTTAATGGTTTATGCTATACAAATGATGGACTTCATTTACTAACCATTGGTACAGATGATCGGATGCGACTCTGGAACAGCTCCACTGGAGAAAACACCTTAGTAAGTTTTCAAGGAACTTCAGTTGCGTTTTCACTTCCACTTGATTTTAGGAGATTTATAATTTCTGCAGGTGTCAGTAGAACTTGGAATTCGTTTTTGTAAAGGATGTAGCTGCTCTATTTCATCACCAGAAGATTTGGTGAAGATGTTTTTCTTCCAGATTTTTTTCCTTCTAGTTAGTATAAAGAAGAAGATTATGAAAGAAGCCTGGATGTACTTAAAGATTGAATATAATAGCTCTATGTTCATGAATTTGAGAGTATCGCTATAAACATTTCACACAGGAATAGAAACTTTAATAAGCAGTGGCTGTTGGTAGAAAGTTTTGGATTTTTTTAAAATGTTAGTTGCCAATGTACTATCCATAGAGCAGTTGGCCATACCTGAGAGTTTCACTGGCTGCCTGGCTCTCTTGCAACTCTCTTTCTGTTTTTGTGGAATCTCTCCTGTGGAGTTGCATGGCAGTGTTAAAAGTATTTATTCATCCATCATTTGAGATTTGTGTTGTAATCACACAGCAGCAGGAATGAGGGGTGGGAAATATCTTAAACCTCTACTGCTATTCCAGTCCTTCCAAAGGCTTATGGATTCTTTTGTGCTGCAGGTTCTTGTTTTAATTTTCTGTTCAGTAAAGAAAATAGTTTTCTTTGTTTATTTTGAAAGAACATACTAGGTAAGTCAGTATCCATGGACTTTTAGTAAGCTGTAATTATGGTCTGTCACTGCAATCAGGAAAGAAAGAAATTTTGCTATACCTCAGAAATTTTTTAATTCTGCTGCTTAGTTTCAGAACAGAGCAATAATAATTCCTTATAGATATTTAAATAAAAGGACTTCTCTCCATGCTACCCATATTTGCCAGCTTGTTCTCAGCACCTCATAAACGCACATCTTTCTGTCTTCAAATCACCACCAGCAAAGTACATAATAGTTTGTTCACTCTCCTGTCACCAGCTGGATCACTGTTTTCTTGGTTTTTCTGTGCCTGTTAGTTTATTGACTTGTTTCATAAGCTATTTTACAGTTTTCTAATCCAGTGTGGAATAGCTTGACCCTGCTTTGCTTTTTCAAGTCCAGAGTTATATTGTCCACAGTACTCCACAGTGTTTTCACACACTGCCCAGAGGTACTGCTTAAAATAATTTTAAGTCATCAGCAAACAAATATTTATTTGTACAAGTAATACAAGTTCACGCCATAGTTCTTTTATTTCCCTGACTGGCCCATCCGTTTGACCTAAATAATTTGTTTCTGTATCTTTCAAAAGGTATAGAAATTAAGCCATACATATGATTTTCTTTTGACAATGTCACTGTTGTATACAGAGTTAGCAAAACTCTCTGTGTTAATCTTAAATCCCCCTACCTACCTAAAACTGAAGCCTAGAGTTCAGGAAAAAAAAAAAATCTCACTTTCACAATCCCAATTTTGAAATCTTTTGACTATAAGCTAAGAAATTTGTGAAGTTCATCAGGTAGTATTCTAACACAACACATTTTCTTAATGAAAAAAATAGTCAAAATTGTAATGCTTTGTTTTAATTAAATTTGTTTAGAGGAAGGCTATACTGTTTCTATGGGTATACTTCTATGAATATTAAGTTTGGAAACTTCACTTTAAATCTTTTGTGAGATTTTTATCTGTATAAAAGTTGTCAAGAGCTTGAAACTCTATAAAACTATAGCTTGAGACATTAATACAGGTGTTAATAAGGCGCTTTTATACTATTTTAATTTGCAAGGCTTGCCTTATACCTCATCAGTAAGGTCTTAGAATTTTTTTCTATCAAAGCTATGCTGGGAGAAAACAGTCCAGTATTCTTTTGTTGAACTTCTTAGTTGTTTCCTCGTCTCATGTCTTTTGTTACTAATATTGTTGCTGCTACTGTTTTTATTGCTACTTCAAGTAAATTGTTTTTATCTCAAACTGTGATCTCTGCCTTTCGTGCTTTGAATCTGAGGTAGGTTAGTAAGTGTTTTTAGCACTATTACTGAATTGGAAAATACCATTCTTAAACTGCAACAGGTTGTAATTCCTGAACCATGTCTAATTTCAGTGAGGATTTAGGTGCTTGATGCAGATCTGGCATGCAAATCCTATTTCTTAGTGTGGAATTGCTAATTTTTAGGCATTTCTTTCCCTTTCTTAAAATTGATATTAAGAAGAGTTAACTTTATAGAACATAAAAATAATGCTCTTGATAGATATCTTTAGTTTGAAATATCAGGGGATATATTAATATAACCCAAAATGAATTTTATTGAGGATTAAATGTTAGGTAAAAAAGACCCTTTCATACAGTTTCCTGTGGGTTTACTTAATAGCTGACTATGTAATCTATGTGATCTTTCATTTGCAGGTGAACTATGGGAAAGTCTGTAATGAAAGTAGGAAAGGACTCAAATTTGCCATCTCTTGTGGCTGTAATCCAGAGTTTGCCTTTGTTCCATATGGAAGTACCGTTGCTGTTTATACGGTTTTCACAGGAGAACTGATAACTATGCTTAGAGGGCATTATAGCACTGTCAACTGCTGTGTATTTCAACCTCATTTTCAGGTAAGTAAAATACAAACAGTATTCTAGACAAACAGGAATATTTATGCAGCTTGACATACCATTTGCACTATAAAAGCATTCACTCTTCAGGGGTATGCTTTAATCAAAGATCATTAAAGGGAGTACTGTGGTTTATGTGTCATCCAGGAAAAGTTTAGTCAAGTTTTTTGGATGACATTTTCTGGATTAGGTTCCTTCCACTGCTTATTTTGTCTCACATATGTAACTTCTCAATATATCTTTAGTAATTTTTTGGCTTGTGTAGTCATTAATAAAGCATATGCAGGAAGGCTTTTGTTTTCTGTAAAACTGAAGAGGAGTTTTCTTTCCCAGAGATACCTGAGACTAATCACAATAAGAAAGAATGTGAAGTGCATTAATACTGCTGTGAGTACTGAGAAGGCTCTCAAGTATTTTGCTAAGGTGATCTTGCTCAAATGCCTTTAGTTACACTTTGGATAAAGTGCTGACAACATCACAAGCTTCTTAAATTAATCAGAGAACATTTCAACTGAGAAATACCATAGCATTACATGGACTCATGGTACTGACAGGTTTTTTTTTTTTCTTCTTCTCTGCCTTTCTTTCTTTACCTGTCCCCCTCTGGTGTATTTTTCTCTTGTAATAAAAGAGTTAAGGATGACAAAGGTTAATTTGTTGTGAGATACTTTAGAACAGATTGTTCATATGGCATGTATTGTGCCAAGAGCAGAATGGATGATAGTATGGATTTTCAGGCCATTGCATAGCTTGCTCTCATGTGCTACTTGTGCTCATGTACTTCATGTTATAGCTCCTCCTTCCTTGCCTGTTGTTTCTGAGTATCAGGCAGAAATATTTGAGGCAGAAGAGGCATGTAGATACCTTTTCATGACTTCTCATACAATGCATCATGGAGGTGACTCTGGTAGCGTCTGCTTTGAGTAGCTTTGACTGAACCACTGAAACTGTATCACTCAGATTTCACTGAAAATTACGGACACATTATGGACATGTGATAGACCCCATGCTAATAAGCCTTGCTAGACCTGGAAGGCAGTTCTGATATGAATAGTCAGTGAGATACATCAAATGCAATATTCATGTGGCTAATGCACATCTTTTCCAGAATGTTCTTGAAAAGCTTTTTGTCTTTTCAAGAGTAGTTTCCCAGCAAAACTAATAGTGTGTTATATAAAGTTGTCTTTGGTGTTATATTTAATAAACTGAAGAGATGAGGCTGATTACGTCTGTCTGTAAAACATGATTTACTTGTTCTACCTGTGGTGTCTCTACCTTGGCATTTAAGATCCATGGTATAGGATCACTGTGTGTGCACATCAGTCACTGTATTTAGAAGTTTGTGATGGCAACAACTTCATTTGCTAATCTGATGTGACTCTTGATTCTTTTTCAGAAGCACCTTTTTCCAGGGTTCAGTTCTATACTGTAGAACTGTGGCTGGCTTTTTTTTTTTTAATGTTTTGCTTTCAGTTGTATTAAATAGTTAAAGAAACAACATTGCTATATGTCATGATTTGACATTGGCCAATTGCCAGGCACCCAACAAGAGTTGTTTGCTTACCCTCTCCTACTAAAGGGTGGGCAGAGGAAAGGGAGAAAATGAATTAACAAAGGGCTCATGAGTTGAGATAAGGATTGGGAGAAAAACATTCTAAGGGCAAAACAGTTTCTAATTTAGAGGTATAAAGCAAATTTATTATTAACAGAGAAGAGGAGGATAATGAAAAGTAAAACAAGCCTTTAAAACGGTTTTTCTCCCCAGCCCTTCCCTCTTTTCCCACCAACAGTGCAGGGAGATAGGGCATGGGGGTCTTGGTCAGTTCATCACCTGAGATCATGTTCCATTCGTTCAGGGAGAGGAGTCCTTTCTCTGCTGTGCCTTGGGGTCTCTCCTGCGGGCAAACAGTCTTCCCAAAACTGTTGTGGTGTGGGNTCCTTCAGAATCTCTCAGTGCTGAGAAGTTGATCTCTAGATCTGTGCTGGGGAGTCTCTCGCTGTGTTTTCACTGCTGGCCAGGCGGCCCTGCTGTAGTGCTGGCGCTGTTTGAGGCCTCTCCTCGTGTGGGGTGCTGGGATGGAGAAGCCGCTGCCGCCCCCCTGCCCTTGTGCCCGCAGCACGGCCGGCTCGGGGCAGCACGGCCGGCTCGGGGCAGCCAGGCCGGCTCGGGGCAGCACGGCCGGCTCGGAGCAGCCAGGACGGCTCGGAGCAGCACAGCCAGCTTGGGGCAGCCAGGCAGGCAGGGCTTGCCACAGGCCACACCAAGATGGTGCCATCCATGGCACCTCACCACCACGGCAAAAAAACCTGTGTGTGCGCTGTTTTGATTTTCTTCTCAAATATGTCATCACAGAAGCGTTACCAACCTCTCCAATTGGGCCAGCAGCATGTCCATCTTCAGAGCCATCAGGGATTGGCTCTGTTGGACATGGTGGGAGCTTCTGGCAGCTCCTCACAGAAGCCATCCCTGTGGCCCTCCCCCGCCAACAAAAAGCCAGGCCATGCCAAATCAATACTGTCTAATCAGGATGTCAAAGATAGTGGTTCTGTTATTTTCATGGTGTTCACACGTCTACTTCCAAGTATCTTATCCTATCTTGAGACAATTAAATGCATTCATCAGTCTTCATATAATTCCAATAAAAATTATGATTTTGCCAGTAAAATTCCTTTCCTGAGAATGTAGTGTTGTTTGTAAAATTTATAGTCACCTCTTCTATTTTACTGTCTCAAGCATTATTAAATCAACATGCTGCAAATTTATTCACAACTCTACATTTGTATTTTGTTACTAGTTGTAAGCGAAATCAATTTTGCTTAATAAAACCTGCTCTATTGCAAACTCTGTTGATGAATATTTATATACTTATATTTTAACTCTACAGCAACTGAATAATTTAATAATCTTTTCCATTGTTATGTTTAGGATTAAAAAAATGTTGGTTCATTCTTGTCTATACTATTCAGGTTTTTTTTTTGTTTTTTTTTTTTCCCCTTTGAATGGTGTGTTAGCTCACTTTCAGCTTTGGAATTTTTGAGTACATATCAAAATATAATTAAGCAAGCCAGAAGTTTTCTATGATGGTTCTTCTAAGTCTCTCTGATGTATGCCATGTATACACTGGTGAAATGCGTAGCAGATGGCTTTGTAACTTTTTTGTTACTTGCTAGCACTTAATTGGATGTTACTACACTGTGTTCGGGGGAGACAGGGTCTGGATCTTTTCTGTGGTTTCAGCCATTTCCATCTAGTATTCTTTGTCATTGTTAAGAGTGTTCTTCATATTAACAGTCTTCTAAACTTTTTCTGCTGTCTTTAACCCTGGTGATTGTGTCCTACCCATCCTCAAATCTGGTCCCTAGCTTTTTCTCACTATTTTTTACTGTGTTCAGAATTTCTTATTGATATTGATTGCTGTCAGTCCCCCATGTTCTTTCTGTTCATTAACTGTATTTTAATTGCTATCTTTGTTTCACCTCATAACTAGACTAGGCTCTAAGAAGAAACTTAAACTTTGCACGAGTTATGTATTTGAGATGAAAGTGTCTTCTGTTTGCTTGGAACCATATAATCAAAAGTGATCACTGATAACCAGGCAGCTAGCTATTTGAAATTCAATTATACTAGTCTTTATCTGTTCTTATCCAAACTAATTAGCATGTTTGTGTGGAATACCTTTTTTATTCCAGGTATGGTACAGAGCTGTCTCCAGGGAACGGTGTGAGCTTTAGTTAATGTGTATATATATGGCTTTTCTGATCCTAGGAACAAACCCATAAAATCCATTACATTATTGCTGGTCTATACTGTTCTCATGTAAATATCTGTGTAAAGTTAATAAGGTGTTAGACTGCTTGAGTAATAAGAACTGCAGAATTTGGCCCTTTAATAAGAAGCATTAATTTAATAGGTCAGTAATTTCAAGGGTGGTGTGGAAGAGAAAATCTTCATTGTGCAATATCTTAGATGATGTTTACAGTTGGATCTAACACACTGGATAGCAGTGTGCCATATTATCTGCTTAGAATGATTTAAATAAACAAACAAGACCTATGTTTCCCTTTCAGAAAAAGAAATTGCGTAAATCATCATCCATGAATAACATGTCATAAAATAGTAGGTATGCAACAGGAAGCAATTTTGATTTAAATTATAGCTGCTCATACTGTTCAAGAAATGCTAGTGACATCTGCAAAGATATTTGGCAAATCCAGTAGTAGGCTGTTATGTAAAGTTAACTGAAATTTAAATCAGGTTTTATTTGCAATCTTTCCGTATATTGTACTATAAACATGCATAGAGCATGTTTGTAGAGCAATATATGTGTCTGTCTTGTACCATAATTCTACAGAGAGGTCACTAGCTCTTCTTTTATGGTGTGAGTCACCAGTTTAGGTAGTAGTAATTAATTGTAACTATTGCGTAATGCAGTGGATATTAACTGAAGATCTTGCCATACCAGAATCAAAAAGTGAGACAAGTGGTAAGAAGAATTAAATGGAAGTATGCTAATGTCACTGGGACATTGCTCATAAGGAGTTATTTTGGCATGGAAAGATCTTTTAAAGTTCTTTGTGATATTCTCTATTCTATCAAAGACAGAAGGCCCAAGTAGAGTACTACTGACAGAATAAAGTATAAATTGACCTATATTTTGGTGTAACATACCTTCTTTTAAGCAAGGTAAGTAGGATGGTTATCTCTCTTAAAATTGTAAACTCTAATCTTGAGTGTTTTTTATGCACGAACAACTTCATGCATAGGATCAGTTTTTGAAAAGTATGGCAGCTCACTTGAATAAGACTACCCACATAAATGTTTATAGAAATTGAGCATTATGTTTCGGCACCAAATGTCAACATAATTCATGCAGTTCTAATTATGTAGAAATTTTATAGGAAACTTCCTGCAAAGACAGACCTGTGATAATGTATTGAGCTTAAATTGAATCAATGTACTCATAACATGAACATATGCAGAGAATTGCTAGTTTAAGTATAAAAGCCAGCATACTTAAAGCAAGGTTTTCATACTGTCAGCCTGAATACCACAAAAAATTTTATATGTCTCATTCAGGCAGTTTAAATACATGACACACTCAAGTGAATACATCAAATGTAATAGGCAGGAATATAATTCAATACTGAAGGCATATGAGAATATCTTCATACCTGTTCATTTAAGTAGCACTTCAGAAAATGCAAGTGTTATAGGTGCAAAATTAGTGCAAAGATGGTGTTAGTATTTCTCACCAGCAAAATTTCCTCATCTTAAAGTGACAGAAAAATCTGTATTTCCTTTTAGTACAGAACTAAGAAAATGAAGCTATATTTGGCTTACAGCTATTTGGGGTAAGGATGGTTTGTTGCCATGTGTTGCAGGGCGCCTTGTGCAATGGGATCTCAGTCCTTAGTCATTTCCATAATAAATAGAGTTAGTTATATTAAAGGCAATAAATTGGTCGTTCTTATCTGTGCCTTCCCAACAGGGTACTAGCTTCACACTGTACTTTACTTGTTCTTTTCCTTCCCTAGGCATACTGAAACTACATTTACTTAATACTTCTTTGTTCCATACATACACTTTTCTCTGATGTGTATTACTAGATTCTTGATTCTTTTGAGTTCATTCCGGGTTTTTAATTATAATAAAATATTTGCCTTTTTTTGTTTGTATGGGTTTTTTTAGGTTGTTTTTTAACTTCTCCATAAACAACCTCTTAAAGTTCCTAACTGTTAAAATAGGTGTCTTTTTAGGAGACGAGAGAGGGAAGAAGAAAAATGTATTTAAGCAATAAAGTTCATTTCAGTGCGGGTTTTGCTGTTTTGGTGAGCAATCTGGGAAAAAATATAAAAACATATTTATTTTGTTTTGGCATATTATTTAAAATACTACTTATGCAGATTACAATATAAATTAGAAATTGACTATTTGCCTTTATTTTTACATAATATTCTCTACCTTTTTTTCTGCCAGTAGGGTATCTATGTCACTCCAGTAAATTTGTGTGAAAGTAACTTCTGCTTGTTTTTTACAGGAACTTTATAGTGGTAGCAAAGACTGCAATATCCTTGCATGGATACCAGCTCCACGAGAGCCAGTTCCTGATGATATATCTGAAAAGGTAGTGAATTTTTGAGTTTGAACTGTATATTTTTATGGCTGTTATGGTTGGGCAGGTTGTGTGGAAACTCTGTATGAAATATGTGATTCACCATCAGCATTTTTAACAATTCCTAATTTAGAGGAGAATCACCTATTATTTCTGTGCAATCTTTTGATTCTTGTAGGGTTTTTAGAAGATGTTTTCTCTTATAGTCTAGTCAAATCTTTTGTAGGCTGCTAGCTTCCTACTTAGTTAAGAATAGTTAATGCCATTTGACTATGGGTCTTTCAAATTCTGCTTCTTTAATTTCCAAACTGCTTTCTGCAGTTGGTCCTGTTTTGGAATTATAGAGGTGCTAGATTGTATTTTAAATTGTTTAAGGATATAAAGAAAACTGTGTATTAAGCAGTAAGATTAGGGATACCACACTTCATACGCAAATATTTTTGATGTGAAAATATAATAAAGGAGTTTCTAAATAAGTTTATTTTTGAGCCCAAGGCAAGACATTCAGAGTGATTGCAGGGAAGATCATATGTATGACTGTTTTCCAGTAGAGTACTTTCTCTCTCAGGCAAGAAATATTTCAATGAACAGCCTGAGTGGGAAAAAGTCTATATTTTGAGGCACTGAAATCATTTGCAGAATCAGAGTCTGGTGAACTGTACTAATGTTGAAAAATAAGGGTTTTGGCCCATAACATATGAAAATTCCACTTTTAAAATTTCAGCATTTTTTCATTTTAGATGGGGAAACTATAAGATGCATAAAATTGTTGTAACATTTACTTTTTGTAAAATTTTGTATTTCAAAACTATCCTACACTTAAGCAGAGAGGAGAAATATGGTTCCAAAGGTTTGATACCCTGAACCCAAAATGTGTTGACGTGAAATTAACATTTTTGCTGTGAAAATTTTGATGTGAATAAATTGTAATTTTTTTAGCCTGAAAAAACAAATCCACAGCAAGTTTATTTACTTAGCCCTGATTAGAACTACTCCTTTAAATTTGACACAGTGGCAGTATGTAATATATGCCATTGTTTTGAAATCTGTTAAACTACAGCTGCTGATTGCAAATGCTGTAGATGAGCCTTGTCTCTGTAAGAAGCTGTTTTGCTGTCCACAGGCCACTAATTCCTGCTTCCTCTCAGGTGCTAGAATAGGCATTTGAGTGCTTGTATGAACAGAATCTGAACCCAGAATAGAAGTAAACAAGAAAAGAAATTTACCCTAAGTGACTGTGATTCAGTGCACTGCATAACTATGCAAACCCTTTAGTTGGACCCTAGTGGGGCTGAGGTGAGAAATATTTCTTGGATGTGGATAGAAGCCAGAACTGCTTCCTGAAACTGTAGTGCTAAGTTATGATGGGCCGAGGATATTATGACGAGGATATCATGTCTGTAATCAGCAGAATGTCTAAAAAAGCAGTTAAAAGTAATCCAGTACTCCAGAGAGATAGAATAGTTTGTCTACATGCAGTCATTTAAAAAGTACATTTAGCTTTACCCTTATTTGATTCTAGTATTTTTAATTAAGCAAAACACTGAGAATTTTTATTTTTTCTAGTCTCTGCCTCAACAACATTTAAATCCAGCATATGAAGACGCATGGAGCAGCAGTGATGATGAAGGCTGAATTTAAATTATGAGCTGATATTAAATTGCCATTCAGGCACTGCATTCACAGACTTTATCTACAGAATTTAACATTGTTGGATTTATCATAACTGGATTTTAGGTTCTGTTCTGTTAGAGCAAGGTCTTTCAGAAATAAGTTTCCACTGTTCTCTGTGCTTTTTCATCACTGTAAAATTAAATCCAAAGGATTACTTTTTCATACTTCCTGACTTTCGTACTTACACATTGGTATACTTTATTCAGTGTTGAATAGCTGATAAAGAAAAAATAAAAGCCCTTGGGACCACTCAAAATTACACTGTTTCTGTTATCATTAGTACATGAGGAGATAATCCATTCATTTCCAAGACATATGATACAGAGGATTTTCCATGAAAGAGGGCTAGCTCAAAAATACTTCCAACATACTGTTATCACTGTCTTGGTGGAGCAGATTGTGTCAATTTTCAAGTGTTTATGTGCTGTGGGAGTCAACAGATTTTTGTGCCTGGTGTTTTTTGCATTTTCAGCTTTGCATGTTTTTCCATAAATGCAGTATTCACTTCAGAATGAGGTATAACTGGGATCCTCCGTTGAAGTATTTATATGGTGACTCTATCATCTAATATCTGAAACTGCCCCAGAAACCTAAGTATAGAAACTAGTTTAGATATTTTGTTGCTCCTCTTAGCAGGTTTTTAAGATCAGTCTTTTATGCATGAATTACACATCCTTAGTAAACATGAAGGACAGAAACAGGGTTGAGGTGGAGTACAAGGCAGAGAGTAGATCACATTTCAAGTTAAAAATATTGAATGTAATCCTTCCAAATTGTTTTTATCTAAAACATTTTGTGGTCCTACTGCCTGCTCTGTTTTGAAAGGGAGGAGTTTTGTGGGGTTATTGTCTCATCTCAGTCACTAGTTTGTGCTTCAGACATAATGTAGTCTCTTGTCACTGAAGAATGTTTTCAGATTGCTTAAAGCATCACCAGCAAAGGTATCAGTAAAAACAGGTCCAGTATAAAAGCAACAGCATGACAAGGTTCATTGGCAAGGTTCACTCTTAAGGGCACACTGAGGAAAAGCAAACAAAAATCCAGAGTCAATCAATCCAGTCCAAAATAAACCAAAAATTATACCACATAATTTATAACTGAAGTTAAATGATTTAGCAAAAGACTCATACAGGATTTACTATGTCACAACAGTAACTTACAGACCTAACTTAAGAAT
>VWZS01004232.1:233205-255260 GCA_013397075.1 Rhabdornis inornatus | reverse complement strand
GAAAAGGCGAGCCGCGTCACATATTTATAGATATGTGTGTATATATATATACACACACATATATATCTACACAGACACATATATTTTGCTGTTAGGGAACTTCCCTGCGTGGCCATTCAGGAGCCACTCTGCCAGTCGCTCTCACATTGCCTGAACTGGGACCGAGGTACACAATGACCCTACTCACAGAGTAAGATCAGGTTTTCCCTTCTGGATCGACCCTAGATTTCCCATAGCAGATTTTCAGACATCCAGACCTTATGATGAAGTAACTAAACAAGAAAACAAAATAGAAGCTTAAGCTCGGTGCTTCCAAGGAGAGACCCCAAACAAACGATCCCCTGGGATTTGTACACTGGCATTCTAAGCATAGGTGAGTCTGGAGTCATAGGCTCCTGCTCTGCCTCTGAGTGGCCCCAGGTCCTGGGGCCCTTTTTTATGCAGAGGATTGGCAGTTCATTGCCTCTTGCCCCAGACTCAGACTCCTGCTTGGGCTCCTGCCCCACAGAACTCATCCTGCAGTTCACACTGCAGCTTGCACACTGAGCTACCTGCACTGAATGTATTCCTCAAAAGTACATGAGTATTTATAAATATACATACATATATGTATATATTAGATATAGAAGTTAAATCACTTAAGTAAACACTGATTGGAAATTGGGTCTGACCACAAGAAAACCATTAGCTGCATGCTTGTTGCAATATTTTGTTGGTAGGTGATGCGATGAAAATAGAAACATCCTATTCTAATCTTCTATTCTTAGCCTAAATTTTTCCTACAAAGTAAATGAAGGGTGTCATCATCAATATCATTCTTGGTACCACATTTACTTCCCAGTAGATGAGTTACTTCACTACTTTGCACAGAATCACGTAATTATTTAGGTTGGAAAAGACCTCTGAGATTGTTCAGTCCAACCTTTGACTTATCACCACCTTGTCCACTTGACCACAGCAGTAGGTGCCACATCCAGTTGTTTCTTGAATACCTCTGGGAATGGTGACTCCACCACCTCCCTGAGCAGTCCATTCCAGTGTTTAACAGCCTTTTCTGCGTAGAAATTCCTCCTGACAGGCAACTTGAACCTCCCGTGGAACACCTTGAGGTGTCCTCTTGTCTTGTCAGTAGTTGCCTGAGAGAAGAGACCGACCCTCACCTGGCTACAAACTCCTTTAAGGGATTCGTAGAGATTGATAAGGTGCCCTCTGAGACTTCATTTCTCCATGATAAACAACTCCAGCTCCCTCAGCCACTCTTCATAGGACTCTTAATCCCCTCTTGCAGATCATCAGTAAAGATATTAAACAGGACTGGGCCCAACACAGACCCCTGTGGACACCCCTAGTGAGCAGCCACTGCTGGATGCAGCACCATTCACCACTCTCTGGGCCCGGCCATCCAGCCAGTTCTTAACCCAGCACAGAGTGCTCCTGTCCAAGCCATGGGCTGCCAGCTTTTACAGGAGTGTGCTGTGGCAGACAGTGTCAAAGGCTTTGCTGAAATATAGGTACACAACATCCACAGCCTTTCCTGCATCCACCAGGTGGGTCACCTGGTTGTAAAAGGAGATCAGGCTGGTGAGGCTGGACCTGCCCTTCCTAAGCCCACTCTGGCTGGGTCTGATCCCTTGGTTGTACTGTATTGTTCTCAATGTGATCTCAATGTGAATGTTCTCTCATGTGATTGTTCTCCAGAGGATCTCCTCCATAACTTTTCCAGGTACTGAGATCAGGCTGACAGGCCTCTAATTCCCTGGATCCTCCTTCTGGCCCTTCTTGTGCATAGGCATCACATCAGTTTTCGTCTGGGACCTCACTGTTTAGCAAGGACTGATAATAAATTATAGAAAGAGGCTTAGCAAACTCTTCCACCAGTTCAGTACCCTTGGATAAATCCCATCTGGTCCCATAGATTTGTAACAGCCTAAGTGGCACAGCAGGTCACTAACTACTTCCTCCTAGATTTTTTGGAGTCTGTTTTGCTTCTTGTCCTTGTCTACCAGCTCAGGAGGCCAGTTGCCCTTGAAGATAAAAAGTCTTCATATTAAAGACTGAGGAAAAGAAGGCATTAAGTATATCAGCCTTTTCTGCTTCTTTGCTGGCAATGTTCTCCTCAGTGTCCAGTAAAGAACATAAATTTTCCTTGGCTCTCCTTTTTTTATTAATGCATTTATAAAAACACTTTGTGTTTTACAAAAGTGGTCAGATTGAGTTCTAGCTGAGATTTCACTTTTCTAATCTTTCTACATGACCTAACGATATCTTTGTACTCTTCCTGAGTTGTCTGCTTCTCTTTCCAAGGTCATGAACCCTCTTTTTTTCCCTGAGTTCCTGTGAAAGCTCCCTGTTCAGTTTAGATGGCCTTCTACCCCACTTGCTTGTCTTTTGGTACATGGGACTGTTCTGCTCCTTCACAATTTCTTTCTCAAATATGTCCAGTCGTCCTGGACCCTTTTGTTAAGGACTGTTTCCTAAGAGAGTCTCTGAACTAGTGTCCTGAATATGCCAAAAGCTGCCTCCAGAAGTTCAATGTGGATGGTTTTTTGACCACATTCCTTACTTTACCAAGAATTAAAACTATCATTTCGTGATTGCTGTGCCTGAGGTAGCCTCCTATCATCACATCTCCCACCAGCTTTTCTCTGTTTGTAAACTGCAGGTCTAGCAGGGCCTCACTGCTGATAGGCTCTTACCAGCTGTGTCAGGAAGTTATTTTCCATACTTTTCAGGAAGCTTCTTAAACTGCCTTCTCTCTTCTCTGCTGAGTTTCCAGCAGATGTCCATCAGGTTAAAGTCTCCCACAAGAACAAGGGCTGATGATGGTGAAACACCAGCCAGCTGCTTATAGAAGAATTCACCCACATCTTCATCCTGGTTGGGTGGTCTATAGCAGGATATTTGCCTTGCCAGCCTTCCCCCTGTCTCTTACCCCTAGTCTCTCAATCTTATCATCACTAGCCTTGAGTGCTATACAGTAAGAACCTTCCTTAATGTACAGAGCCACTCCACCTCTTTTTCATCCCTGTAACTTCTGAAGAGCTTGTAGCCATCCACTGCAGCACCCAAGTCATGTGAGTCACCCCACCACACTCCCATGATGGTGACTACAGCATGGCTTTCCTGCAGTGCAATGGCCTCCAGCTCCCTCTGTTTGTTACCCATACGGTGTGCATTAGAGTAGATGCACTTCAGCTGGCCCTTGTCTTTCTACTTGATACACTTCATGGAAACTTTTCCACCTAAAGGACATTTCAAGTGATGCAATAACTTGATATCTAGTGATACCACATATGCTGCTCCCCATAGACTGTCTGAATGTCAATGATACCATTTTTTATTTCTCCACTTCCTACTAACAGCATTACTACAGTTGAAGTGAGAAAACAGAGACACTGCTGTTGTTCTATTGAATGACTTCACAGAGGAAATGTATTTTAGAGTATGCCATTCCCTTTCTTTTTATAATTCTATTCCTTCTTCACCAAAAAGGGTATTTTTTTTTAATATTAGCATTTTTAAAAATGAAGATTTGGGGTCCCTTGGGACTCTTTTTAGTGATTTTTTCCCCTCCACTGTATTATAAAATCAAGTAACCTGTGATGCTCTCAAAAGAAAGATTCTGCTGTAAGGTTAATGTAGCACCGTTTTATGTATGTGTCAGAGTGTTCTGTGCATCCTTACTCTCTGTGTATCAGGAGTGTGTGACTCTTTCCATCTATAACAGACAGTCAAATCCCATTTTTATGAATTTTAGAGCCTTTGAAAGAGTTCAGGTCTTATTATTTCATCCTTACTTTGTCCCCAACATGATTTTAGGATATGACAATCTCATTTGCATCTGAAGTTCCTACATGCAACTGCACTTTTTGTTTTATATACAGCCACAGTGACACTTGTGGAACTGGACATACTGTGAAGCTTGTGGTAGTCAAGAGTTTGGCAACCTAAAATCTGATTTAACCCTTGCTGAAAATAAATCTATCATAAAATTACTTATCTGTAGTAAACAAATGAAAATTCAAAACATTGGTCAGTCGTATCACTTCTATGTAGATTGTAGATGTAACTGTCTACCAGTAGAGTCTAAATGCCTGTGGTTTTTGTGAGGGCATGCCAAACCTGGCAGATGGTTGCTGCCGAGACTGAGCACCTATTCCCAGTAAGCACATACGAAAACACACATATACAATACGTATATGTGCACATACACAGATCAGCACTGACAGAAGCCACAGCACTCTTGCAGACACACAAAAATAGTACTTACGGCCTCGTGCCATTTCCCTCTCTGGCTGCTCAAGACAAGGGCTGTTTAGTGGGAATACATATATGTACGTAAAATCACAAGGTGATCCCTCCAGCAGCAGGGATCAGGCACGGTCTGTCCTGTTGCCTCCTCTAGGTTTCTGTTCCCCAGAAGTGGCTGCTTCCTGGACATGCAAGCACCAAGGATACAGAGGTACCTTCCCCATTGGTATAGAACAAACATAAGCACAAGTGTGGACCTCCTGGCATCTGTGCTTAGACATGAGTTCTCTCAGGGGACTTCCCCTGGATCCACCTGTCTCTCTCTCACACCCTTGCATGCACACACACATGCATGCACACATACTCACTGGCAAGTCTCTCACATGGCCTGCACCTCCATAGTACCTCTAGTGCTAGGCTTGGAACCCTACTAGGTGCCTCCTGCTTGGGGATATCCACAACCCTATCATGGGGTATGTGCTCCTTTCCTGTCAGGTCAGGCTACACATTTTCTGGTGATCACAGACTGGCACATGAAGCTTTGATGGCTCCAGGGCTGCCATCCCTGGCAGCCACCTGTGTGCCACCATGGACACATGTACCCTGACCCACAGTCCCCTCACACAGCCACATGAGACAGAGTTCCTTGCCCAGGAAATAGAAGTGGAGATCAGAGAGAAGATAGGGTTGGATCACATGGGTCAAGTGCTGGGCAAGACCCCATGAACACACTGGCCATCTTCTGCTCACACCTTTCTGGCCCTTTTTATCACCTTTTAAACCTGTTTTCTTGCTTTCTCAGCCTTAGATCACACTGATCCCCAAGTCTCCTTCCACTGGTTCTCCCACTGGTTCTTCCACTGCACGTCTCCATAAGCCTTATGCTCCTGCACCCCGTGAACTACCTCCCACACATGGGTAGTGATGTCTCAGTTTGTGGGGAGATCTGGAGAGTGTTGGATGTAACTTGGTCCAGGAACTGACACTCCCTGGGACTTTCTGGGGACGTGCCTGGTGGATGCTGGAGGTGATATCCTGGGTACCAACACACCCTATCCCCAACCCATGGTGTCTCTGGGGTCCTTTTTATGGGTGGAGGTGGTATTATATGGGTTTCCTAATTGTTTTTTTATTTTGTGCTCCTCTTTTCTCATGGATATATGCTGTTTTATCACATAACCTTAACAGTTCTAGCAGAATAAACCAGAAATTTTCACACAATCTCAGATTAGTCTGAGTTGGGAGGGACCCAGAAGGATCAAGTTGTGTCCCTGTGCAATAACATTTAATTTAAATGCAAAGTGCTTCGTAGTTCAAACATCAAAATGATATTTGAAGATAGAATATTGATATGTCTACATTTCATATGGTTTCACTCGGAATAATAGAGTATGTCATCTACATTGTAAAGACATTTTAAAATCATGAATTCATATGCTGCACCAAAATTAAGTCTAACTTTGACTATCTAGGAGTGTAATGGTCTGAATTCTGAATTTTTTAATCTTTAAAAAATCTACTGCAATTAGAATATGTCCAAATAATACTAAAAAGCAGGTTGTGATTTGAGGTATATGAACATCAACATACAAAAATACCTCATCTAAGATTAATCACCACAGTTCTGTTGCATTTCTGAAGCTTTAAAGCTTCCCTGTTACCACACTATTCTTCTTCAACCCTAGCAAATTAAAATAAAATTAAATTTAGTTAATTCAAATACTCTTTACTTCAAATATTCCTTGGTGGGTGGCTGCGATTTATTGACTCCTTTGCAAAAGTCAGAAGCCCACATTAGTTCCTTGAGGACACCAAGAGCTCATCAGTTGCTGTGAGCTGTTCCATCCTGTCAGCAGCTTGAGCTTCTTCCTGACTCTCCTGAGTGGCAGCTCCTAGCCCCATGCTGGCAGGAGTGAGAGAAGAGTGTTGCATGTTTCGAGAAGAGTGTTGCATATTTCTTCTAAGCTTATTTATGCTAATACACAGGTTAAGGTTTCTTTCTTTCCCCCAACACACATTTGCACATGCACATTCCCCACAGGCTTCTCACTTTCCTCCAACACTTATTGAAGGAACAGGCCCACAGTGCTGTGGAGGATTCAGTGAAACATCAAAAATCTGATTTTGAGAAACCTGCTTTAACCTCATGTTTATTGGTGTGTTTCTGTGATTGAAGAAAACAGAATCAAACCCTACCAATATTTTGAGTTTTTTCTTTAGATGGGTCAGGAATTTGCCATCATTTATGCTTGTTGTAATTTAAGGGGCAATTGGCATGACCTACTTAAACATTCTGACAATGGGCATTGTGCTTATGGGATAGTTAACAGCTACATAAGATCAATAGTTGGAAAGAAATACTCTTGCTGACCTAACTTCTCAATAAATCAGATCATTGTCCAGCTTTGGTACGTGCTGGGTCAATCCAGAGGAAGGAAATTTGCTTCCAGAAAGGCAGTTAACTTTTTGGATTGTAACTATACTTCACAGTGAAGAACTTACTTTAATACAGGTATTATTTTTCTTTTTAATTGCATTGATGAGGAATAAAGGTTTAGACCCAGCTAGACATCAAATGTACAAGACCTAAAGATATATTATTTCAGGAGTACTATTCCATGTTCCTAATTTCCAGTAATTTAGAAGCTTGTGATGCATGGTCTGTTTAAGTAGAAGCCAAAATGTTTGTCATGACACAGATTTGATAAAAACAGCAGTAACCAACAAATGATTGCACCTTCAGCTGGTTGTCCAATAGCCCACGATGTTTAAATGCTGATTTAACATAAGAATCCATTTTGCACACAGACATTTTAGCTTATATGAACAGTGCTTTCAGTCCAATCATGCCCTGTTTGCTATAACATAATGTGCAGATGACAAGGTGTAACCACTATTATCGTCACGTGTTTCTGAGGAAATGTTTTTATAATGTTAGTATGTAGACTCATATATATGCTTATACACTCATGGACTGACGCGGCTCGCTCTCTTTTTATCCCACTCTGGCCTGCCCAGCTAGCCCTGAGGGCAAGACCAGCACCAGGAGTGGGCTGCTTCCCAGATGCCGAGAATCGGAAATACAGCTAGGGCTGTGAACCCTTCAGGCAATTCTCGCATCTGGGAGAGGTAAAAGATTTGGAGGAGTCCTTCTGTGGATCCAAAAAGGGGTTTATTGGAGAGAGAGAGGGAGTCAACTGGCAGCAAGGGAAGGAAACCACAAAAGGCGAAAATCACACGCGCGCAGTAACTTAAATGTGGGGGAGGTCCCGAGGGAGGGTACAATGCATCAGCCAATCAGGGTATTTTAGGGGAGGAACATAAGGCGGGGATCAATACATAATCAACCAATGAGGGAAAACATAGGCGGAGAATACAAAGTCGCAGCAAATAATACATCGAAGGAAGGATAAATGACATAGAAGATTCTGGAAGATCAGGAGGGGCCAGGAGGGATTGACAACATGGGAGGCAGGGACAAGGGTGATTGGAAGGACGAGACAGGAGGAAAGAGGAGGGGTTTGGGCTAACAGACAGGGGCAAGGGCGGGAAAGGGCGACCTGGAGCAGACCAACTAAAGGGTATAACATAGGCAGAAACCATCATCATAGATAGGGGAAAATAATGATAAAGGAAAATAACGAACCGCAACAATGGATATAAAAACAGAAGTTGCTTCTGCAGCTAGGAGTGGTTGTGGCTGGTATAGACCCATTCTTGTTTCCTGATGTGGAGGAAAGGCCTAAAAGTAATGTATCTGAGCAAGAAATTTTTAGATATACTGTATTTTAGCACCAAAGCTCTCAGCAGTGCATCTGAACTTACGCCAATGTACAAAATGCTGTGAAAAGATGGTGTCAATTCCCAGCAAATGCTGTGAATGCCGCTCAGGTATAGTTAGGAATTTGTGCTAAAATCTTGTCTTAATAACATTTTGCATTAAGTGTTTAAAATTCCCCCTCCTATGGCATCAAAGATCATTCATTCAGACACATTCTTGGCTGAAGTTTTATTATATTCAAAGATTTCATGCCTTCAGCAAAACACAAGACATGCCCATTGGTTCCACTTTATTGTGACAGTGGAAATCATCTAATGAGAAGTTTAGTATTGTGTCCTACATATGCCTTCTCTCATTTGTATTGCTTGTGTGGAAATAGATTTTCAGCTGATACTCTCTCAATGTCTGTACATAAATACTTCTCTTTTACTTGAATTAAGATGCTTCAGTTTGTTAACTTTGTCTAGGCTTAATATACTCTGTGTGACAATGAAGGATTTATGAAAAGTGACATCTAACTGAGGTGTTCACTGTATCTTGTCCATAAATCATATATTCAGGTTTCTTACCAAAGTGACCCTGAGTTAAAAAGGTTATAACCTTTTTAACCTACTGCCATCGCTATGCCAGGTGTTTTGGTATTTGACATAGGAAATGCCATCATGACTGTCAATGCTGTCATGGCCACAACTTTTTTTTTGGGTAAGAAAAGTTAATCTTATGAAAAAATAGAGTGGCTTATAGAAAAATAAGATGAAAATGTACAAATTTATCTTGCAGATACAGTATTCCCTATTAATCTACTTCTCCATTTATCAAAGTAATATTTTTTCCATTATATATATATATATATGTAGTATACTTGTATACTCCAGGGAAAGTAAAGGAAAGCAGTCCACAAACCAGGCAGTTCCTAAGAAGAGTACAGGAATGTTTTTAAATCATCTGTGTCAGAGCCTCGTTTACATCAATAACCCATACAATGACCTCCACACACTGAGGGTGTGACTACCTAAATTTAAGGTCACCTCTGATACAGTGAAGCTTTAATTTTGGATGAGACTTCTTCCAGAGCAGTGGAGCTGTGAGACAGAGCTGCATGGTAAGGCATCCCTGGGACCTGAGCGTTGCTATGAGGCCCAGAGCCTTGCCTGCTGTCTGTGCCCCAGCCATCAGCCAGACACTGTCTGCTGTGCACTAGACACCTTCAGTCACACCTTGGACCTGTCTGGTGGCTGCAGTCTGGTCTTGCCCCACTTGCTGTGTGGTGGGGCAGCCTCTGTGCTGAGGCATGGGTCTGAGACTGTGCTCCCATTTCCAGTGCAGTGCTCAAAGAAGAAATTATGGCTGGAAATCCTTAGTCTGGCTGAAATAAAAACTTTAAAAAATAGTGCTTATAGAGAAGAATTTTGGATGGGTATATACTGGACACCATGTCAAAGATACAGAAGTTGTTACAGACACGTGTAATTGGTAAAAATATTAACTCTTTGTTCTCTCTGGCATTGATTGATACTGTTTTCTAACAGGAGACAACAACAGAGCATCCATATTTGAAACAGCTAATGCCCCAGTTGTTCCTCAGGATCTGGCTTGTCTTCTTATCTGTTCTGTCTTCCAATCTGTAATCTGTGTTGCTTATATATCACTTACAAACCCATGTCTGTCAAAACAAACTGGCTTAGCCTAAAAATTTGAAATAGTAGATCATCTCTAATGAAGTCCATTTTGATGGAAATGGCACAACAAACACTCACACAAACAGCTCAACTGGCTCATCAGAGTCTGTTATTTTGTCTCTGAAATGAAATTCTTTAACAGAGTTAGCATTTTACCCAAGTGGCCAATGCAAATTTGATGGAGAAATCCAGTGGAGAAAGAAAGTACAGAGAGTGAATGGGAATACTTAAGGAGAGGGAACAGAAATTTGTATGCTACAAATAATGAACTGGAAACAATGTGGGTGTATTCAGGAACCACATTCAATAAATATAATTATTTTATAGTGCTGTAATCATCCTCTCTTGAAAGCACAACAAACCCTTGATGGGTTGTGACTACTCAAGGGTACAGGAAAGAGATGCTGAAATTTAAAAGAACAGATTTTAAGTCTATGAGAAAATACTCGTTTAAAAAGGCTAAACATCAAAGCAGAAAATCTTAGGCATAGCATATATAGCCTGCAGGCTATTCCTGGACACCTTTCTCAAGAAATGAATCATTTGCATACTAGAGAGAAGAATATCTTGAAATGAAATGGTGGTACTAAAGCTTCGATGACTTAGGGAAAGACAGCAAATGTATTGTGAGACAGAAGACCCCCGACCATTTGAAAAGTGTTGTTTTCTAGAAGAAACTTGAAGCCAAATTATACAAACTAACACTGAATACTTAAATATTATAATAAAATAGGTTGAAAAGAATAATCTGAGTTTCAAGATTAATCAGAAATTTTATGTGTTGGTGAATTCTAGAATTATCTGTGTTGTTATAAAATGAATTTATCTTATTTCTTCTGTGCCACCCTTCTGCCTCAATATTTTTTTTAGTGTTTTTTTCCCTTTAAAAATACTGGAAATATCCACACATCATAGAATACATATTAGAAGTTAAAAATGAATTTTTATTGAAATTTAAATTTTCACAGGGAAACATTTAGAGTCATTTGAAGTGACTACACAAAAGTGTTGCTGTCATCTTTTCAGTCAAAACTGCAATGTATCTTCACTACCTCTATGAAATACTGCTCATGTTTTGTACTTTATTTGCACTACGAAGAATTGGCACTATGAAGACTTTGTTACGATAGGTAAATCGATACCAGAAAAGAAATTAAAGAGCTAGTTAAATCAGAGTATGAACATTGAAATAAAAAAGTCATAGGCTGCAGTTGTATTTTTGCACTTGAATTTTATTTGCAAAAGAAATTAAAGCACCCTGATGAAATCCACAAGTTTCTGCTGTGTTCCTTCTGTTAGTAGAAATCAATTAAGCACGGAAGCTGAATACACTTTCACAGAGAGAAACGTGGTGAGATAATGCTGAAGGGAAAGGTTCTTCAGTAGTGAACTCCCCTTGCCCTGTGAGACTTTTATTAGACATATATTGGATTTAATGCTTTTAAAAACTGATTATATTGCAAAGCATTCATGGAATCTTCATCCTTTTCTCTACCAACAGCAATACCATAGAAGAAAATGCTTTCTGTGAAACAAGAGAAATTGAAACGTTTTATGAAATGTTTTGTGGAAGTTAAGTGGAAGAATATTTTACTATGATTCACAAAACTAAAAGGTCTTGATATCTCCCAAAGTTCAAAATCTACAAATTTGATACCCACAACTGAAAGCAGTACCTCTTTTTAGTCAGGATAGAGTAATACAACTGTAAGTGTAGAGTAACACAGCCTGAGGAAGTAATTTATCTTTGTCAGATATCTACATCAGGATTAAATGAATTGCAGTCCTGAAGTGCCTCTTTTTCTTTATTGCCAATAAATGGACTTTAGACCAGACTCGAACAGAGCACATGAAAAGCTCATTTCTCTCTGTTGATTTTAAAGAGAGTCTATATGACTGTTTTCTTCAATAATTTCAAATTTAAATTATTGAAAACAAGGAATTAATAAGTGAAGCTGAGTCAGTATTCATTTCAGTAGACTGCAGTTAAAAAATCCTTTGGGAGAAAATCCTAAGAGTAATTCCTGGAATACACCTAGTCAGTTATGCAAATCAGTGTGAAATGGAAACTTCTTTGGGATTTCCTTCTTTTNTTAATTGCTGTCTTAGCAGATAGGAGTTCAAGCCACAAAAAATTCAAGACTGATTTATAGAATTTCAGCTATGTAATTATTCTCCTTGCTAAAATCTATTCTCAATAAGAAGATATGAAAAAACCCCAACCAACATTTATTAGGTTTTTTAAGTAAATATATTTAACAAAGGAAGAGCCAAAGAGAAACAATGAGAGACAAAGACTGAGAGAAGGCCTAAAGAAGCTTCCTTTGTGGAAACTCCCATAAGTTGTGTAGACAATTCCTAAATTGTTTGCACAGAGTAGGCAGAACAGGAACCTCTTCTTATTAATGCCTTAGGGTGCTAAAGTAATGTAAGAAGAACAATGAGGTACACACCGCATCTTTTCCTTTTGTTTTTCTCACTGATGTCATCTCTCTTTTTCCTTCTCATTTTCAATTTGAAGGTAAAAGTCTGCTATTAAATGACACCTTCTGATCTGCAACATAGAAGCCCAGAGGGACTTAATCTCTCAAGCTTGCGGGTGATATAAACAGCATGTTGCAGCTCATATATTTTTCCAATTCAGAAGTGCCGGAACACCTAGCTCTCAGATGATTCGCAACATGATGTATGAGAGTGGATATTTTCACACAGCTCATATGCCTTCTTTCATCACATTTCATACAGGGATGAAAAAATTCCATCTATGTCTTTTTTTAGAATATGTCCACAATTTATTCTACAATTACTTTCAATGTGTTAATAATGTGTTTCATACATGCAGTCTTCAGCAAACTCTATACACAGTATACTTTTTTATTGGC
The DNA here is from genome assembly GCA_013397075.1 of Rhabdornis inornatus. Lineage (NCBI taxonomy): Eukaryota > Metazoa > Chordata > Aves > Passeriformes > Rhabdornithidae > Rhabdornis > Rhabdornis inornatus. Next base: position 242,667 of record VWZS01004232.1, on the reverse strand, counting down.
TATTTCCACGTGGCAAATTTAAATAATTTCAAGCACTGCCCAGCAGATAAATGACCATGTCTGATAACCTCAAAATCTATGTGAAAATTCAACTTGTTAACTGAAAGAAACTGAATTAGCTCTGCTACATTTTGATACTGAAACTGGTCTTGTTCAATTCGATTGAATTGAAATGATCCCATAATTTTACTACCTCCTGTTCACTCTTTTACTTCTCCCCATAAAACCACGGCTCACAGGAAATAGGTACTCTTTGCATGTAAAAACACATCGCCCTCTTCCCACTTTTTCATTTCATTGTACCTTGAAAAATCATTGGAAATACACAGCATTTGTCATAATAATTTTTGTTCTTATGAGGTGAATTACATGGTCAATGAATTTAAAAAATACCTGTTTTAGGTATAGGAAATTCAGGAAGCAAATTGTTAAAAGTGAGACTTTGAAACTCCCTATTTATACTCTTCTCTGTGTGGGGGGTGGGTACGTAATGAGAAAAACCTTGATTACCACTGTCATCCTTCTGAGTTGATTTATAACATCTGTGTTAATACTCAGTTGAAGAACAGCAATTTATTGGTGGAATGTACCAAAGAGGTAGAGCAATCCGTTTCTACTCCCTGAGAATGACAAGGAAAGAAAGTAAAGTAGAGTAAAAGATGTGCCTGTTTACTGTATCTCCTGGGAAAAACACTACTCTGATGCAAATCCTTGCTCAAGGTTTTACATAACCCAGAAATTTAACCAGAAAGCCTTACTGAACAATTTTTAATAAAAAAGCATAGAGGTTCCCAGGTGCTGCTGAATTCTTTTAGTACAATATATTTATTCTTTGCTAAAATTCAGAAAAAATATAATCAAATCATTGAGTCACAGAATATAGTGAGTTTGAAGGGACCCACAAGGATCATTGAATCCAACACATGTGCCTGCACAGCACCATCCCCAAGGGTCATACCATGAGCTTGAGAGTACTGTTAGTGCCCAACCCTGGTATCCAACCTAAACCTCCTCCAATTCAGCTTCATGCTGTTTCATCCAATCCTGTCACTAGTTACAAGAGTAAAGAGATTGGAACCGGCCCCTCCACTTCCCCTTGGAAGAATGTTGAAGAGCATGTATCATACTGTCACAAGTGAAAAAAAACTGATCTACATATTTCCTGGGGTTATTTAACTTGTTTTAAAAATAGTGAAGTGCTTAATTTCAGTTGAAGGACAACTGCTGTGAAATAAGAAAATACGGGTATGTTAAATAAAAGTGGTAATACTTTAAGATTTTGTGACTTACTGGTGAATTTTTGCTCATCACTGTTCATCTCTTGTCAGTAAAAACAATACAGACACATAAAGATAATGGCAGACATTACATTTTAAAGCACTACCTAAAATAATCTGTGCAGAGATTGTTTCATTCCTTTAAACTATTATCTTACTCTCTCTAAGAAATGAGTTCTCACTTCCTTGTATACAGCAAATTCTTTTTGTTTCCTCTTTGCAATTTTTTTACTTCTGTAGAAGAGAACTCTTAAGATCATCAAATCATAGAATATTCCTATCTGGAAGGGGCCTACAAGAATCACTGAACTCCAGCTCCTGGCTCTGCACATGACCACACATGACCAGACATTGTGCCCAAGGGCATTGCACAAACACTCCTTGAATGTCTCAGGTTGGAGCTGTGACCGCTGCCCCAGAGAGCCTGTTCCAGTGCCCAACCACCCTGTTAGTGTAGAACTTTTTCCTAACATCCAACCTAAACCTCCACTGACACTGTCTCATGCCATTCCCTTCAGTCCCATCACCAATCACTGGAGAAGAGACCAGCACAGGCCCATCTTCTTCCCTTCATGAGGAAACTGTGCACCATGATGAGGATTGCCCTCAGACTTTAGGCTGAACAAGTGATATCAGCTCTTTGTATGGCTTCCCCTACAGACATTCATAGCGCTTTTTCTGGACATTTTAAAATAGCTTTATATCTTTATTTTGTTGCAGCACCCAAACCAGTCCCCAGCACTGGAGGTGAGGCTGCCCCAGCTCAGAGCAGAGCAGGACAATCCCCTCCCTTGCCTGGCTGTGATGCTGTGCCTGATGCCCCCCAGGACAGGGTTGGCCCTCCTGGCTGCCAGGGCACTGCTGGCTCAGGTTCAGCGTGCCATCGACTAGGAACCTGAGGTCTCATTTTGCAGGGCTGCTCTTCAGCCTCTCATTCTTCAATCTGTCCATCCATTCAGGATTTCCCCATCCCAGGTGCAGAATCTGGCTTCTGCTTTTGTTAAACTTCATACAGTTGGTGATTGTCCAGTGCTCTTGTTTGTTTAGGTCTCTCTGCAAGGCCTTTCTGAAGATAAGGGAAAATCAGTCTAATCAGTTACAAATAAAATCAATATTATTTATTTAAAGGAAAATTATTTAAATTTATTTAAAGGAAAGCTAGTAACATGATAAAAGTGAATATTAAATTTCATTCCCCAAGGAATGAACAACAATCTGCTGAAAATACTGAAGGAAAAAGCTTTTATTTTGATGATGTTCCTCGGGTGTGTCCAAAACTGAATTAATACAAAGCATCACAGTATAGTCTGACCTCAAGAAGATTAATTCTTGAAGTCTAGAAAGAAAACTTACATAAACCATAAAGCGTTTTCATCATGGTCATGCATAACACAAGCTAAAATGTTGGCCAATCAGTGAGTATTCACTGATCTTATTCATAGAATCATTAAGGTTGGGAAAGACCTCTAAGATTATCTATTCCAATCTTTGACTGAACACCACCTTTTCAATAAAACCAGATTACTATGTATCATCCATGCAAATTTTTTTTTTTTGTAAACTAAAGTGATGACCTTTTTTCCATGGAGACTGAGATAGCATAAAATATGTTTCTCTGTGCAGGATGCATAGCAAAAAACCAACTGTGCTAAAGCAGAGCAGACATGAACATAATTTTTCATCCCAGGATACCACTAGTAGCTGTAAAAATCTCAGTAACATTTCAAATTTAAACTGATAATCACTCAAAGAATCTGCCCAAGATTTTCTATACTTCTAATTTTTCTATTTCACTATGGTCTTTTTGCAGCAGGTGTGTGAGTAGTTAGGAATACGTATGTATTTATGTACATGTATGTATATGTTTTGGCAGGGGAGAGCATTCAAATAGCCAATAGCAGTACTTTCTCAGGAAAGTATTTCTTAGCTACCAATTGAAAGATACTTAGTGTCCCCCAATGACCTTCATGTAAACAGTCTTTGAAGTTACACTGACAGTAAATCCATAAGAAATTCAGTTTATATGGCCCACTGGCATAATCTTTTCTTTAGAAGTAACATTGAAATGTAGAAAGGACCATGCTTTTGATTGCTATATATGGAGCATGAAACTTTTCAAAAGAAATAATAGTTCTCTGACACAAAAGTTTTCTGTCATCTGATAAAACTGCTCAGAAGAAACTTAAAAATATATAATCTGAGACAAAATAAACACTTTAATATGAGAGAACTGTCACTAATACATATCTTAAAATTACCTAATGCTTTCCATGAAAAATCCTGTTTCTTACACTTTCCAATTTTCTAAGCTTTACTCACTTGATGTGAAAATTTCTTTGCATCCTGTGTGTATCAGGCTCAGCTACTTGGGAAAATAAACCAGAAAAACTAGCCAGCCCTAGTTCCAAGCTAGAGACAGATAGTCTTGTCAAATGTAAAATGTTCTTACCTTTTTTTTAAATACTCTTTGGATGGTGAAGAGTTGGGAGGGGAAGAGGAAACCGAAACTATACCAGAGACATTTGAAAACTTGACCCTTTACCAATGCAGTACTTGTGTCATCCAGCAAACTGATGAAGATCTTATTTTTTGTACAGAAACATTTGATTATTATATTGAAATTGATTTCATTCAGAAACTATGTAGGAAATTCCTAGTTGATCTATCCTGATTCTTTCTTTTGAAAGAGAAATTTCTGATTTCACCTATTAGTTAGGTTTATGCACAAAGACAATTTTTATATACAATGGACATTTTATGAAAGAAAAATTACACATGAAGCATTAAGGACAGGATAGAAACAATGCTATCTTGACATACTGTCTGATAATTTTCAGTGTTTAGGCCTTTCAGATTTTCTGGAGTCACTATGGTGTCGTATACAGTGAGTAATTCTCTCAGCAAGCACTTGCAAAGGAAGAAAGTACTTGTGGTCTAATCAGTTTATATCTTATGCCAGACCAACTCTTATTGATCCCTCTCTTTAGGAGAAATCCTATTCTTAATGATCCCTTCAAGCTTCTTAATAAACAAGAGAAAACTTATCTTGTAGTCTTTCAAGTATGAGTTTTCGATGGCGATTTAATGAGTGACTTCCTACTGTTTTTGAGTTTATCACAAGTTTAGCACGCCTCTAAAGTTAACAGGATGTCTAAATATGTGCAGTGTATTGCTTTATTTAGCATCATTAAATTGGCAAATATTTTTGGTGATATTGATCTTAAAGCTCACAGAGAAAATCAGTGTCTTCTGGCACTAGCAGTAAGTGTTACTGTCTCAGTAGTTGGCTTGTGGAAATTCATTGACATGAATGTCTGTGACTAATGCAACTTCTTTTACAGAGCTTATGGAAAGTTAAGAAAGCTTTTAGAAACCAATGTGAGTTTGAGTTACAGTAAAAAAGAAGCCAAAACACCACCCAAGTCCAGAAAATCTGCATTTTGATTGAAGTTTGCAAGGTTTCAGAGTTAGCAGATATTTGGGAAGATGCTATTATTTTTCCTCAATACTGTAAAGAAAAGATCTAATCACCAAGGTAAAAGTACATTCACAGTACTGCCAGTTCACAATCACAGGTGTTTTTATTTCCTTGCTACGGAAGGAATTGTAGTTACTCCTATGCTGGGGAAAGTGCAGTGTAGTCTGTTTACTTTCCTAAGAATTTGCTGTGGAAAACCAGCTTTATAACCCACTTCTTGAAATTTCAATATCAGATTTCTTCATGCAGAAAAGTCTCCTCCAGGTCCAAATTTAAGACCCAGATACCTGCTTATTAAATACATGCGTAGTCAGTAGAATTGTATGTAAAGGTTGAAACACCTTATTTTCTACCATGTACAAATTCTCAGGGTGTAATATGCATTTAAATCTGGACTGGAATCAAGGTGTATACAGTGTGAACAGATATCAACCTAACCACTAAACACTTAACTGTGATGGAAGATGTGTATAATCTACTATGAAGAAATAAATTAACAAGTAAACAAGGCACACTAATATATGAACACCATAGTAACTTGCACATATATATGTAATCTTTTACAGGCAATAATCCATTCATGACTATTGCAGATGATTTTATTTGCCCTTTATTATCAAAACCCTGAAAAGAAGAAAATGTGATCATATTAATGATTTAATTAATTAAAGGCTGTGTTTCTCAAAGAATGGTCTGGGAGCAAGCAGGAACATGCTTTTTTGTTAACTGGCCATACAGATAACTCACCATATCAGTATGACTGCACAAAGAAGTATTGGCAAGTGGGAAAAGAGTAAAAACCAAAGACACTACATCTTGAAGCTCTGCAACAATAGATTGTATTTTATGTATTTTTAATTAGTTATTCAGTTTTATCCTGAGAAGAAAGAAGGGTCTTTTCAAGCAGTCTATGCAAATAAATGGCAATGCAAACATATACTAAATTAAAGATATTTCCCGAAAACTTGTAAAGCAAAACACAGTTATACTACAGTTGTAAAACAAAAGGAAATTTAAAGCAACAAAAGCAAAACAAAAGAAAGAAACCAACAAACCACAAAACTATCCAACCAAAGAAAACTATGGCACTATGGGAAATGAGATCTGAGTCCTCAGGCATGTAATAATTACATCTATTCACTAAGCAGTAAAATTAATAACAAAATAAGTGTCTTAGCCTGAAAAAGGAGAGACTTGAGGCAATTTGTGTCCATACAAATCTATATATACCTATGCAATGCAAATAAATACATACATATACATATACTTCAATGGACACCTGCACATACATGTGTATGTGCAATTTTTATTACACATGTCCTTTGTTATGTTGAGGGCTCCAGAGCTGGACTCTGGGTGGGAGTTTGAGAACAGTGGAGTAGAGGGACAGAATCACCTCCCTTGACCTGCTGGCCATTTTTCCCTTCATGCAGCTCAGGATGCAATTGGCTTTCTAGGCTGTGAGCGCACATCAGCTGCATGATGTGGAGCTTCTTGTCCATGAACACGGCCAAGTCTTTCTTCCCAGGGCAGCTCTTGATCCGTTCTCCACCCAGCCTGTATTTGTGTTTAGGTTTGCCCTAACCCAGTTACAGGACTTTGCATTTTGCCTCAATCTTATTGTCCATGTTGACAGCAAAGGTGCTAAAAGGTGCTGGCCCCTATACTGATGAAGAACATCACTTGTCACTGCTCTCCAGCAGGATATTGACTTGTTGACCACAACTCTTTGAGTGTGGTGATCCAGGCAATGTTTAATCCATTGATGGTTGGTCTACCCGTTAAATCTTTGTGTCTCCAGTTTAGAAATCGAGATGTTGTGTAAGACAGTGTCAAATGCTTTGCATGATTGCTAGTATTTATTTTTACAGGTTAGTCACAATGGAAGCATTCTATTCCTTATTTGTATAGCTAAGCTATACATAGCCTTTTTGACATAAATCTTTCCATTATTATGATCATAAGAAATTGTGTTTCTTTTATCATTCAAAAAATGAAGGATCTACATTTACAGGTGTCTTTCCTTGTTTAATTCTTCAGCATGACCATAATATGTATTTCCTTATTCACAGTTTTAGAGTAATTTTTCATCTCAAATGTGTGAATATTTAGCTCATTTATCAAAGAGACATAAAATATGAGTTAGTCTGAATTTACAGAATTTTAATGAATGCATAGTATCTTTTTTCTTATTTCTTGTTGAGAATGCTAAAATTATAGTATTGGACTTGTTACTGATGACAATTTATGAAATTACATATATTTAATAGTATTCTTCAAGACTTTGGTATCCACCAGATAATGAACAAGTGTAAAGTGTATGTATTCTGCCTTTTGTACAAATGCTGCCTCATTCGAGTACCACACTAAATTACAGAAATCCTGCCACTGAAATATACTAGAGTTCATTTCCTCCCATGAAAAATTAAGGTTTCCCACAAACCAGCAAAGGATTCCAGAAAAATTAGAAAGCAAATTCTTTTGCTTTTTAGTAGTGTCAAAGCACTTAACTATGATGGAATTTAAAAAAAAATACTATATGGTAGCTTAATTTTAAAAATTTTATGCATGTAGTTCCATTGAAACAGTAGAATGATTAATAGTCTTGTGTACTGTATCAGGGGAGATTTTAATTTTAAATGTTTTGCTTATGTAAATTATATTTTCTATAAAATATTTCTTGATTTTGTGCTTATTTTCAGTTTCTGCTACCAGGCTAAGAGGGCCTCTTTAGACATCAAAAGTTCTGACAGAGAGGAATTGCTAATGGTAGTTGATGCTGACAGCTTCACAGAATAGATAAAACAGACACCTTTTATTCAGCCTGAAAAGTCCTTTCCTCATTTACTTTACAAGNATATTTAAAGAAGGAAGAAGTCACCTTATTTTAAAAAAAGTCTTATCCCTTTTTTGTGTTATACTGTGATGCTTTAAATCCACAGCATTTTCATAGACATGGTATGCAAATAATCTAAGTACAGAATGTGAACAGTTCATGATTTAGGATCCAAGTCCCATATAATTAGTATAACAGTTCAAATCCCTCTAAATTCAAGTTCTGCATATGCATACATTAGCATGAATTAATGTAAAATTATTGTCTAGGCAAGATTACATGTAGGTTAGTGGAAATTTAGATAGTTAAGATTATGTAAAAAGAAAAGTAACACACTGTGAGTTACAAACAGAAAGAAATTATACACAAATATATGGGAAAGAACTAAAGAATCTGACTTATGACCTGTAAGAGTGAAGAGAATTTTAATATAGATCAGTAGAAAGATATTTAAGTCAGTGCAAAAATAATGGTCACATTTCCCTTTATAAAGCTCGGGGGTTGCTTATGTTTTTTTACACGTTTTGAGACCTTTTCTTCATGCTTTTCTTCTGAGTGCACATAAAGCAAGTTAGATTAAATCCTTAACTTTGCATAGGTTATGGAGAGTGAAAAGTTATTCAGAAAAATAAAATACTTCTTTAAACACTGATGATGATTTGAGAAATATATTCTCATATTTCCTTTAGGCTCAAGACAGAAATATTGAAACCTTGATGCTTCAAAGGAACTAAAACATTCCTGACCTGGAATGTGATCCTGGAATGTAATGTGACCTGAGCTGTGATCTCACAACTGGAAAAAACAGGAAGTGGTTGAAAAATATTTTTATTTTTTAAAATTTGCTTTAAATTGCATTTTCATTTTCTTCAGTTTGATTTTGGTGTTTAAAGTTTTTTTAAAATATGCTGGTCAATAGGACAATCTTAAATGAGATTGACACTTTATCAGACAGTAAATGCCAAATGGGTAATAAGATTCTGAACTAAATTTGAGTCATCATAATAGTAGCAATTTGTCTTAAGGTAAAAATCTGTTCTCCAGTGTTAATCTTCAATAAATTGTCAATTTATACTAAATTAAAGCAGAATTGTCATAAAAGTTTTTCTATCAAAACCGCTCNAAATACTATATGGTAGCTTAATTTTAAAAATTTTATGCATGTAGTTCCATTGAAACAGTAGAATGATTAATAGTCTTGTGTACTGTATCAGGGGAGATTTTAATTTTAAATGTTTTGCTTATGTAAATTATATTTTCTATAAAATATTTCTTGATTTTGTGCTTATTTTCAGTTTCTGCTACCAGGCTAAGAGGGCCTCTTTAGACATCAAAAGTTCTGACAGAGAGGAATTGCTAATGGTAGTTGATGCTGACAGCTTCACAGAATAGATAAAACAGACACCTTTTATTCAGCCTGAAAAGTCCTTTCCTCATTTACTTTACAAGTTAACTTATATTATAAACTTTAAATCCCAGCCATATGGCCAAGATTTTTTAATTACTGGTCATCCTATGCACCAATCAAAGAACAAATTAACCACACAATCTTACAATATCGAGACCATGTGGAAGCCTATATTTAAATTTCATTCATGTCTGTGACAGTTGCATTGTTCTTAGAAGAGGACTCCTCTAATCTACTCTAGGTTGAATCTTACTATTGTGAGCAAATTATAACCAAGCCAATTTTAATTACCTTTGAGGGGAAAAAGCTGTGACTAAAGCAGTTATGTGAGTCTACTGAGCCCATATTATTAACACTAAATGACATTAATATTTTCATATGATTAAGCAGGAATAATAATTATATTAATTATAATTTTTATATTTAAAGAAGGAAGAAGTCACCTTATTTTAAAAAAAGTCTT
>VWZS01004232.1:220508-232715 GCA_013397075.1 Rhabdornis inornatus | reverse complement strand
AGCAATTTGTCTTAAGGTAAAAATCTGTTCTCCAGTGTTAATCTTCAATAAATTGTCAATTTATACTAAATTAAAGCAGAATTGTCATAAAAGTTTTTCTATCAAAACCGCTCACGGAAGAGCCACATCTTGGGGTTGTTACAGAGAAAGGGCATGGTAAGAGAGACCTCAAAATACAAGCATAAGCTGAAAGCTAAGGTTTTGGAAATGCTAGCAGAAACAGCAGGCCTATAAGCACAAGGCACAGATGGTAATTAGTGGTTTATTAAAGGAGAATAACCTCTGGATCTGTGTGAAACCAACTTTAAATATAAGAAAAAATCCAAAAGAATAAGCCTCCTTCACAAGCAAATTTGAATATAATGTGGAACTGGGAACCATTGAAGAAATGCCCAGTAAACACACCATGGTGGGAAACACATAAAGTGATCCCAAAAAGAGGAGGAAGAAGACACCCCACCAACATCACACTTCCCCAGTAGAGAACTCACATTTCTGAAATGCACTGATCTTACCTTCTGCATCTCCAACTTCTTCCTGAAAAGGACTGATTGCCTACTGACTTTTGAACCCAGAGATATAGTATAAAGTATAAATGAGATGCTATAATTGGAACATGTTGACTACAGCTCTTGGCATCATCACTAAACAAATAATTCTCAGGCCGTTAAGACTATAGTCACACTAAACTCTTGTATTTTCACTTAAGGTTTTTCCTTTAATCCAGAGAAATGGAACAAATACTGTGATGACTCTGTTCTTGTGGATTAGTTGTTAGAATTTAATTGCAACAAATTGGGGGAATGTGGGAAAACTAAGCAATAATTTGCAAAGTAAAATGAAAGTATATGATTTTACCTTCTAAGTGCATTTTCCACTTGTTTGATCAGAAATATTTTTGACCCCAAACTAACTGTAATAAATCAGATTGTCACATTTGCACTGCCATTCTGATTACTGAAATTTCTTTTAAAATATTATAACAAAAAATAAATAATAAACATTTTTATTTTCAGTATTAACTCTTTTTCCCATGCTTCAGCTAACTAAAAATAAAGGAGACTTTTATAGGAAGAAATAGCTACTTATCTTTTTCCCTTGAAATTATGTAACATATTTCAAGCGGCTTGAGAGGCAACCTATATAAAGGCAAATTTCTATTAATGTTGTTCCAGAAAGCTGGTTGCACTGATCTTGACTGATCTCCAACTTTTCAGCTAGAGACAATCTTCATTTTACTGCAAAAACACTGATTACTCTTTCAAAAGGACAATGTGTACTATGCTTAGAAAAAAAAATATCCCTAGTTTAGTCTGCATTTGCCAGAGTCTGTGCATTTTTCTGCAAATTGTCACAAGCACAGGGCAGAGATCCTTCAATGCATTATTAGGAGAGTAAAGTAATATTTGCTTGACGACTGGCCATGTTCCCCAAACTGCGTCTTGCACTCAGAGGTGTAACAAAAAACAAAATGTTTTCATTCCTTTAAACTTAGAAAGCTGCATGCTTCTACACAGCAATAAGGCAGTTCTTGTACTTGCGATGTTCTCCTTGCAGAGGCCGTTCATCTCAGCAACTATTATTATAGATGTGATTACTGTCCTTTTCAATGTGTTTAAACTGAAACATAGAACTCATACACGAGCTGTTACTACCTGTTATCTTAAAATTTGACTTAAAATAATAAAAAGAACCATGGACAAAGCCTTAGTATAATACAGGAATCATAAACTGTAATCTTCAATTTTCTTTTTCTTTCCCTCCAGGGATATTGTACATCATACATTAAAAAGATCCTACACCTTTTTAGGAAATGCTTACACCACATAAGAGGATGGTAAATTTAATGTGCAAAGTATACACTCACAAACCTTAAAACCTTTCAATTAGTATATTGGGGAATGAAATGTCCCTAAGGGTGCTAATGTCTCGATTTTAAATATTCTGTGACAAATGGTCTCTAATATTAAGAACTGAGGACCTTCAGTAGTACTGTATGATTTAGAGATTAGTACATAGACACAGAAAAGTGGCAATTTAAATGGAGACCTTCTCATCAAAATGTAGGAGTTGAGCAAGAAGGCAAAGGGATTCCAGGATGACAAATTTAGTGCTTGGATATCCCAGTTAATATGCCATTATTGCTCTATTCTTTTCCCAGGAGACTAGGAGAATTCAAAAGGCTGTAAAAGTGGGAAGGTGCTTTCAAAATCGACTGTGCATTTTTATGTGTAGAGCAAATGCTACATCAAGGGAAATAACAGCAAAATATTATATCTAATATATGTTGTTGTTGACTGGATGAGCCATAGGGATATATTTTTAAAGATCTGTATTTTTTTGGGTTGTAATTACTAATGTAAGTCAAGTATTGGCCAGAAACAAACAAAGGTCTTAAAAGTTTTTCTAACATTTGTTTACCAAAACCAAGTTATGGGTTTGAGTCTACCTTCGAGTGAAGATACATATGTATTAAAGATATTGCCTTGAAAATTGATATATTAGTTCAGATCATTCTAGCAGAGAAGACAATGATATGAGCCGTATTTCTGAAACTGCTTAGAAATAGACTCTAAGACTGTTTCCTTCTAAGGAAATTTTCCACTTCAACTTCCAGAACTAATGCATCACTCCTTGGTTTCGATTGGAAGGATTCTCATAAATTTTCTTCAATAATATATGAGTAACTAAAAGGAAAAGATTACATAAAATGTGCTATTAGTCACATTATATCTTGGAAACAATCATTCTTTAATATGGTTATTTGAAGTCAGGCTGATTTCAGATTATAGCTTACCTAGCCTGTGTCTAATTGCAAAAAAAATGTGCAAAGACTGGCTGAATATTCTGGCAGCTCAGGACTGTGATTTGTGGTTTGTAAGGAGCAACTAACTAGTGGACATTTCTGCCATGCCCTCTCACATGAAGTCAAATAAATTGGTGGGTTTATACTGTTGCCAATCCAAACTTGATGTGAATTAACAACTGGATAGAGAAGGGAAGGACATTTTACATCTTTTTACGTTGCCTTTTCAGTCACCCTAGAGTAGGGAAAATGCATTCATTTATATTGATATTTCTTTAAGTTTTTTCATTATACTCATGCTTCATTCTCAAAACAATTTCAGTAATTGAAAAAAAATATAGAAAGCACTAATTTGTGTGGAAGGTACTCTAACTAGCATGGTACATTATTTCATACTATACTATTAAGGTATTCAGAATTCTTAATGTTAATTTAAGACAGAAAAATTGCAATAGTTCAATCAAAGAAATGTATATTTAGTAATAATACAATTTTTACAATGTAAAATACATATCTGAGTGTTAAATCCTATGCTTACATAAACGGAAGCACATATATGTATTAAGATATATACTAATATGAATATATGTGTGTACACGTATATTTCTCAGGGATAATTTTGCGATTAAAATGTTTGGTTTATTCAACATTGGGTTAAAAATGTGAAAGTTTATTCATTGCAAGTTAGACGTTTTGAACACCAGAAGATTGAACATTTTACTTCAAATCAGGCAATACATCTAATAATTTTTAAATTAATATAGATGTAGTCAGGATTGATGCTAGCAAAAACCTTTCATCACCCATAAAATTCCTGATAGATTATGTACTCCATTATTGCATATTATTTTAAATTCAGCAACAAAATATTCATAGTTCATAGCTTTATTAAAATGCAATATATATGTTAACTGTTATTTTATGATTTCCAGTAGGAGTGACTGGTATCTTATTTTTAATTTATAATTAAATTTAAAATTTTTTAAATCCCACTCATAAAGTAGCAGTATAACTCACCAATGCCTGAACCATTTTGTATTGTTAGTTATAGGGGCTTCCTGTCTATGAGTTTGATTGAAAGTCTGTAATTATGTCTTATCAATCCTCCCTGAAAAATAACAAATAATTAGACAGAGCTTAGAAAGTTGCAGTTAGATTCAAGAACACCAAGTTTTTTTTAACCTATATTGCTGCATTTATTTTCCTTCAACACTCCTTTTTTTTTTTTTGTAGTTTCTGTCACAGGCCTCCCTCTCTACTTATTCCATCTTACTTTCACACGCTGATATTACATTTAGTGACAGTGTGAGACTAAGACTTTTGCTGTTTCATAGTAGAGTTGACTCCAAACTGCACTAAGAAAACAAAGTTTAAATAGTTGAGTATCTGTTGGTTTTAACACCAGACATATACCATTCAGGAGCCCTCACACTGTGACACAGTTATAATTTCCTTGGCCACTATATGTATTATCTTTCTTCTAAAATTTTATTAAGTTGTTTTATCCTCATTGAATTGAGAAAAAGAACAAAACAAAAAAACAATCAAATTAACAAGCCAAAAAAGCAATAAACCAACAGACAAAAAATCTAACCACAAAAAACCCACCCAAACCCAACATCCAAACCTCAAAGGCTTGACTACTGTAATGGTCTCAAATCATCACAACTCTAAAATATTGTGGATTTGTATGTGGCAAAACACAATTCATTTGTAGGATTTAGACGAAACTAGCACAGCCAGTGAAAGCTGATTTGCACAGCAAGGCCTTGGTAGTGGCAGGGGCTACTGGGGTGGCTTTGTGAGAAACTGCTAGAAGCTTCCCATATGTCAAATTTGGTCATGTCATTGACACTACAAAAGTCAATGGGTGAAAACCAAGAGGTTTATTAATAACATAATAACTGTATTAATAACACAAAACACTTTCTTTTTTCTCTTTTTCTTTTTTTTTTTTTTAAATATTGAGGAAGGCCAAAGAGAGACAGATTGCCCAGAGAGGTTGTAGAGTCTCCATTCTTCAGAGATATTTAAACCTTCCTGAATATGGTACTGAGAAACCGTATAAACAGCTATAAACGGGAGTGTTACTAGACTATCAATCCCCCTCTAGTTCTGTGACTTTGAAATGTTTTGGAATGAGGAGTAAGCAAGTGGAAAGATTTAACTGCTCTAGTACATTTGTCAGTATTCAGCGATGCTTCATTGGTGAAATATGTTCTCATAAATGCACAGACTGATATATGAACAGAGAATGATGTCACAGTTTTAGAGATTATGGACGTTTCCTGGTGGCAAGCATGAGGAACTGAACAAGAATCTTCTTAATTGAACCATTTCAAACAAAAGTGCTTCTAAAGATTTGTACATGTTCATTTATCTCTCAATGTTTGGTGGTGGGGAAATAGATGTGCACCTGATGAAAAGGTTGTTTCCTTTTGGTAAGGAAGTTGTGTTGTTCTATAATGGCTAAGAATCTGGTCTATTATGCCTTCTTGTTTGTTAATTTAGATTTTTTATTTTACTTTATTTTATCTTTTACCATATATTTTATTACAACTCTGCATAACTTTTCACAAACAGTATGAACACTATGTCTCTCCCCTGACATATTCACTGAGATTTCCATCTAAGCAATCATTCAATGTCTGAAGAGACTATATAATATTAAATCTAAGAGGATCAAAATGTTTTCATATTACTAGTAAAATATTGATAAGGGTCAGAGTAAAAGTAGTCTGAAAAAAAATGGCTTCAGTTAGTGGCTACTTAGTTAGTGCTCTCCAAAGGAGCAGAAAGGGTATCCGGATAGAACGTGGAACAGAGGAACCAGCGAAGGTTGCTCTGTATACCATCATGCTATACCATCATGTAAATACCATCATGGTATTTACTGTTACTTTAACTCTTCAAGAAGCATGTGGAAGCATGTGTGGGAAATACCCAGAAAAAAACCACAAAGGGCATCATTTTCCATAGTATTGCTCAATATTCTATGTATTTTTTCTGTCCTTTATATATTTCCATTTATAGCAAAGTACTTTATTTCATCTTTTAAAGAAGTATTAATAAATCTAAACTTTAAATGCTTGAAAAAATCTTGGAAGCAAGAGGTGTTTTCAATGCTAAATGCATAATCTTTTGTGCCACATATTTAGTGATAGTATTTTAATTTTATGTTGTTAAAAACCTACTTGAGCAAGTGTATTTACCTTTCAAAATGATAAATTACAATGAAAAATTTCTGGCTAGTTAAAAAACATTATAAATAACTGAATATCTTTCAGGAGTGAAAGCCTGAATGTCTAGAGACTTACATATCCTTAGGTGTAAAAAGGAATTTATGTATGCTACACAGATCTGCACAGATCTGCATGTGATTTTCACCTGTTTTGCACCAATATTTCCATAATGTTTTGTTTTACAATGTATTTTCTAAAATTCATATACGTGCCTGCTTTATATTTCACTTAACAGTCCTATGGAACAGCTAGATACATAGGAATATTCAGTTTTGAGTTTCAAATGACTGAAAATGCTCGAACTATCTGAGCAAAAGTCAAAGGGCCAAGAAACCAAAACACCTTTTCCCTTATACAATAACAAAAAATAGAAAGGGTCAGGATCATTATCTCAGGAAAACTGGTCTTGTAACATATGTGTAATCTCAGGAACCCAGCATGAGACAGGTTTTGTGTAGCAGCTTTGTAATCTAGTTTTTTTAGTAAGACATTTAAAAAATGAAGCATTCTACAGAGTGGATCAGAGCTATACATTGTCATTGGAAAGGACTGACTTATCCTTCTCCTTTGCAAAGAGAATCATCTTACAAAGTCATTATTTCCCCTTAACGGAGATGTCACATGAAACGTGGAGAGAAAGCACCATTTGACTAGGAAGCGAGAGTCACACTTCTGAGCTACCATTCTGTGACAGTTATTAAAAGATCCTTTCTTGTTCTAAAGACCCCTTTTTTGAATTGTATGGCTTGATGTTCAACACTTTAAATTTCACCTTTTAAGCTTGAAAAATGTGAAAATAACACAGAACAAAGTTCTTCTGAAGTCTGAGATCTACAAATGAGCTTGTTTTTGTCTAAAAAAAAAAAATAAAAAGTTGTGAGAGAGAGCTGTAAAAGAAAAAATAAGACTGTAGAATTCCAGGCTGTATTCAAAGGAGAGAGATTGTGCTTCTCCATATTAACCAATGTTTCATAATAGATTTAGATTTTTGTGTTTTCAGCAGAAATATATTTGGAAAGGTACTACATAGTGTGCTACTTTTCCATTTCTCATTGTTTTCTTTAAAGGTAATCTCATATCCAGAAAATAAAGATTGAGTACGGTTAAACTTAAATTCCTTAGGGAAAAAATACATGGCCTCAGATCAGGACCACTGGATAATGTGGCTGCATACAGCAATTCAAATTGAAATTGAGAGATTTTGAAGGTATTTTTCTTGTATATTTTCCTATTTAGCTTTGATTTAAAGAAACCCACAAAACCTGAATAGCACATTCTTATAATAATTTGTGATGATCAAACACAGTGTCTATAGTAGCATTCTTTCTATAAAATTGGTCATGAATAATAGCCAATATAGCCTTAATTGCATGTCGGTGCTGCTTTTCCAAATCTACAGTCTTATAACCGTAATACAGTAAAAGTGGGTTTTTATAATGTATACTGACAAACTTGTACAGATACAAATACAGACTAATGCAACCTGGATCATGGATCATAGAGGGAATACATAACTGCAAAACCCAAAGACTCTTCATATTTCTCTAAATAAACTGCTAGAATATCAATGGCAATCCAGGTAAGAAGAACAAAAGTAAATTAAAAACCTCCAATATACCTTACAGAAAACCAAGCTATTTTCTGCTGTTCTTGACTACTTATCCCTACTAATTTTATGCCTGGAGTAATCATTGTAAAACTTATAATTATCGACAAGAAATTTCCTTTCTTTACAAAGGAATGAAAAAATTCTTCCAATTTACTTGTACAAGAAAAAGAAAAATGTTTTATATGTTCCTGAAGTCTTTGAAGTCCCTGCCTTATTATCAGATATTTAGTGTTCTGCAGTAGGAACTTCAGGTTCATGCTCTGATGCAATTGGAACTTGAAGCTTCCAGAGCATCAAAAAATTCCTTTGAAATTAATGATTGTGAAATAGTTTTAAAGAGACCTCATTCTTCCATGAATGATTTGTGGTTGGTAGGATGCACAGACTTTTCATTCAACTTCTTTTTGTGTGAGTTTTGGTGGGTTTTGGAGTGTTTTTGTCAGTTGGTTGTTGGGGTTCTCACGGGAGGGGAGGGGAAGGTTATTTTTTTGTTGTTTTTGTTGGAGAGTTTTTGTGCCAAATTTGTGTCTTCCATGGACAATATTTCCAGTTTTATACATCATGCTGGTACTTATTTTTCACTTTCTCTATTATTAGTGCCCTTCATTTAAATCAGTTTTTTAATGTCAAAAGTTGCTTTCCATGGTCCTTATTAAATTTTCATTAGAATACAACAGCATATTTTTTTTTTATTTCTGCACTTCATTGACTTACAAATAATGACAAAGGAAATTTGAATTATTTTCTTCCTGCAGTCAGTGGGTTTCTACACATTTTAAATAAGATCAATTAAAGGAGAAATATTTGAAATAACTGTGAGAGGCTCTTAGAAAATGTCTGAAAGTGACTAGAGAATACATTCATGACAGCTATTTCTGCTCTGGTTTTTAAGAAAAGGTCACCTTAGTTGAATCCTACATGAAATAAAACTTCTAGCTAATGAGCATCTGCGAACTTGTCCTTGTTTATTCAATTAGAATTTTTATCCATTGGTCAGCAGCTATGCATGAATCCCTACAGGTATTTTGCAAAATCTTTTAGTAAAATCAGTGACTCATGTGATTTCATGTGAACTAGTTCCCTTGAACTGTTTGTATATCTGAAGTAGCTTTAATAATCTGTCTTGGGAAAACTCTAATTGGTTTTGAAAATATGAGAATGAAGTCAACATCTATGTTTCTATCTAATGTGGTGCATTTAATTTCACATCCTTTTATTATGATCTGCATAGCTAGGACAAAGAAGAAATGCTTGCTTTCATATTTATGTCTGCTGAAAGAAGTCAGTAGAGTATAGCCTGTGTAGGCTTTAAAGCTGAGTTCTTGCCTTGCCTTATTTTCCAGTCTTTTTCCCTTAAGGCCACAGATGTATTGTTTAATTGAAAATGTATAACTACTGTTTTTTCTATGAACAAATCCAGTTTTCTAGCAAACTATGCTGTCTGAAGAGGCATCTTCAAAATCTGAGGGGAAATAAGAATATTTTCCCCATGGGTTTAAAGGAGCATCAGAATGCAGATGTTTTGTAAATTTAGAGATGAGAATACTAGTATACTCTATTGTGACGTAAAGGCACTAATCACAGAAGGATTGCTGTAACTAGTAGTTTAGATTACCAAGGATTGAAAAAAAATATCAAGGAACAAAAGATAATGCTTTCAGTACTTAAGATGTTGACCACTACTCAGATATTATAAAACTGCCAGGATGGAGAAGAAAGAGAATTAGCATGAATTGGTGAATGTCAGATATAAGGGAACAAATTGAGAAGGAAGTGAAAGTGGCAGGAAAGTTTCAAACAGTAATGTAAAAAGATATTTATGAGATAGTTGGACAAAGCGTAATTGAGGATGAACTGTCCAGAAAATTAAGCCGCAGTTCCAGAGTATCTGCAAATGGGAAGTCTTCTTCGACTCTGAATTTTTTTAAGACAGATTTCTCCCATGAAGCTGCAATGATAATAATTTAGCCAGAGTAATTTACAAGAAATTTTTTGGTGCTATTTCCACAAACTCTGCATGGAAGTAAAACTTTTTCATACGATCCTCAGACTTCAGATAATTCCTAATTAGGAAGTAGTCGTTGTTTCAGGTATGGAAACAGTGACAGAAGATCAAACTAAACAATACTGTGTCACCAGATAGACATTATAAATGTGTTTTAAAGTGAGGAAAATTATCAGTTCTTTCAGATTTATTTGCATGATGAAAAATGTGTTTCCAATGGACACAGATATTCAGGGTAGCATTTAATGAAATGTTCAAGCTAATATGTAGTGACACCCTACACTATGTACCAGTTTCACCTAATTTTAGATATAATATGGTTTATGGTTTTATTTTATTTTCAAATGGCAAAGTCGATGGAGGTTAATAGCATTCCGTTAAGGTCAAGAGAGACAGACTTTATCCATGAAAGAAATCCCTAGGGTCAGAAGTCACTAGCACAAGTTTGTGGAAGACAATAATTTTCTTTACAGAAAACACTTCTTCATGAGAAAAAAAAAGTAAAAAAGAAAAAACTTTCCAAGAGAGAAGTGTGTTACTGTAAATGAAAGAAACAGTCAAAAGCTGGAAGGTTTCTGGTCAGATTTGATAGTCCAAACTGAAAACATGAAGTTTTCAAATTAATTTCTCTTTGCAGTAAGTTCCCTGACAGCAGTTTTTGGTGTTCAATGGAATTTCTGGGTTTAATGTATTCAGTTAAAAAATACAGAGAAAGACTAATTCTAATTGCAGCAAAAAAGTGTCACAGAAGTGACTATAGAATTCAAAGCTGAATGTGAAATATAAACTTATCAAAGGAAATTAGAACCAACTGAAGATTTTCAGCAGCATGGAAAGTTGTATGTCAAATAGAAAGTCATAGAATCATGGAAAGATTTGAGCTGAAAGGGATCATAAAAAATAATTTAATCCTGTCTGTTGCCATGATCACAGACATCTTTCACTAAAACAGATTTCCCAAAGACCCCTGCAGCTTTGTCTTGAACACTTCCAGTCAGGGGATATTACAGTGTCCCATCACTGTTATCATAGAATATTTCTTCCTTAGGTTCAGTCTAAATCTACTTTCTTAGAAATTTAAAGCTATTGTGCCTTGTCTTGTGTTATGGTTTAAGTTTGCCAATTTTAATATACTCATTTTCTGTTGTGAGATAGAATTAGGAGCAAAAGCAAAGCACGCCTAGAACTTAAAAGAGTATTAAAAAAAAACCTTTATTAACAACACAAAGAAAATAATAAATTCAGAGTAAGATCTTCAGACACTCCCTCCTTCCCACTCCCACACCTTCTTAACAGCAACATACAGAGACATTTTAGTCAGTTCCCAATTTAAATAATCCCTTTCAGTTCACTTCAGGGAGAGGAGTTTTCTTTTGTCAGGCCATGGAGACTTCTCCACAAGAAGAAAACAAAAAGTTCTCTTGTGGCTTCACTTTCCACGAACTCCTCCCATCTTCAGAGCTTTCCCAAAGATGTGCTTATGGGCCATGTTAAACTCATGGGGTATTTACTTTTAAGAATGAACTGTTCCAAAGCAAGGTTCTCTTAATCTCTCTTTTTCTCTGTTCATGCTTCATCTTCAGAAACAGAGANGGGACGGCTCGGATCTCACTCAGCCTCCCTGCGCTCAGCTGCAGCACCCACTGCCTATGGCCACCCCTCCTCCCTGCCGGGACACACCAGCTTTCCAAGCAGAGGCCCGGCCCTGCCCATGGCCACCCCTCCTCCCTGCCGGGCCATGCCAGCTTTCCAAACAGGGGCCCAGCCCTGCCCATGGCCACCCCTCCTCCCTGCCAGGACATGCCAGCTTTCCAAACAGGGGCCTGGCCGGCTCCCCCAGGCCATGTGGGCAGCGGGGCAGGCTCAGCCACCCCTTGGCTGTTCTGAGCCGGCGGCAAGGTAAGGAGCAGCCACGTGGGGGAGGAGGAAGGGCTCGGATCTTAGCAGTGAGCCTCTCTTCCCCCCGGCCATCAGGGCGCCTGGTTGCAAACGGGGCCAGCGGCCTCATGAGCCCACACTCGCCCGGGCAGGGGGCCCCGGGCCAGGTCGGTTGTTACCTTCTGAGTGGCCGGAAATGAGAGAGAGCTTTCTCGGGGTTTGCCTGCTTCAAAATGTGATTCATAGAGTGAATTGTTTCCATCAATTCACAGAGGAAGTTCTCATGGAGAAGAGCTACTGAGTGTGCCCTCCCCCCAGATGCCTTCAATGCATAACCAGCACATCTTGTCACTACAAGTCATAGTAAAAGCTGTCTCTTTATCTTATTATAAGATCTCTTTAAGAAATGGAAGGCTGCAATAATTTGTCCCTGGATATTTCTTTTCTCCAGGCTGAATATCTCCAATGATCTCAGCCTTTCTTCATAGGAGGTGTATTCTAGCTCTTTGTTTTCATGGTTCTATTCTGGACCATTTCCAACAGGTCCATACCCTTCCTATATTGAGGACTGCAGAGATGGATGCAGTTCTCCAGTTGGGGGCCAGTCTTCTCTAAGATAATATAGTATCCTAGAAAGGATGATGACTTTTCTCAGGAACAAAAATAT
>VWZS01004232.1:207821-220441 GCA_013397075.1 Rhabdornis inornatus | reverse complement strand
AATAATTGTTTGTCAGTGTTCTTCTGCACACTGAGAAGTGACAAGTGCAACAACTTTTCAAGGTCACTATAATTTATATTTCACATATACTTTCTGTTTTGTTATTCTGCTTTGTGGTTTTTTTGTCTACTAATCTTATTCCCCAGGAAAAAAAAAATTAATATCATTACTATTAAATCTTCATGTGATTAATCATGTTTCCCTAAAAATTAAGAATTAACTTATTTAAAAGAATTACATCAAAGATATCTTAGAAATAATCTGAGTTAGGTTTGTGTGGTGAGCTTTTTTAGCTACAGGTGTGACTTCTAGAAGCTTCTCACATGAGAGCCAGTCTTAGCTTGCTGAGTTGAACCTGTGACTGGCCATAAGGTTGAGCCCACCAGCAATGGAAGTAGCTGCTCTGTGATAAAGTATTTTAGAAAAGGGGAAAATACCTGTACAATTTCCACTAGAGAAAAGAGGAGTGAGAATCTGTGACAGAAAATCTCTGCAGACAGCAAGGCCAGTGCAGAAGAAAAGACAGGGACAGGAGGTGCTCCAGGCACTGGAGCTGAGGTTGCACTGCAGCCATGGTGAGGAAGCTGTGCCCCTGCCACCAATGGAGGACCACAGGGATGCAGAGATCCACCTGCAGCCTGTGGAGGACCCCACACAGCAGGTGGATGCCCAAAGGAGACTGTGACTCGTGGGAACCCTGTGATGGAATGGGATCTTGGCAGAGGTTATGGGCTTGAGGAGACAGGAACCCAGGCTGGGGCAGGTTTGCTGGCTGGACTTGTGACTCGACAGGGTACCCACGCTGGAGCAGCCTGTGCCTGAAGGGACCCACAGTGGAGTAGCTAGGGGAGAACTGCAGGCACATGGGAACAACCAGTATTGAAGATGTCCACAGAAGACTCTCTCCTGTGGGAGGGATCCCACACTGAAAGAGAAGAAGAGTGTGAGGAGGAATGAACATCAGAGATAATGCATGATGAATTGACCACAGTGCTCATAACACTTTAACCCTGCACCACCCGTACAGGGAGGAGGGAGAAAAAAACAAGATATAAAAGTGAGTCAGAGAAGAGGGGAGGGGTCCAGGGAAGGTGTTTTTAAGATTTATTTGTCATAAACCTACACTGTTCCAACTGGCAGTAAATCAATTACCCCAAGTTGTCTTTGCCCATGATGATAATTGGTGAATGATCTCCCTGCCCTTATCTTGACCCATGAGCCTTTCTTTGTATTTTTCTCTCCTCTCTAGCTGAAGAGGTAGATTAACTGAATTGCTTGGTGTGTACCTGATGCTCGCTCACGGTCAATCCACCATATAATCATATTCCATTATATCATTTTCATAATACAACAGTACGGAAAAATATGTATGCATCCAGTAGCACATTTCTTTGCAAGGTACCTGTTGAAGTAAGTTCAACGTTTATTTTTTTGAGACAGAGTTCAAAACAACCATATTCAGCAGTCAAATGCACAAATGAAAAAAAAAATACATACATTAGGTGTTAGCTTTAGATTCCCTTTTTACATAGATATAAAAATAAAGACTTTTTCTGTCCCTTCTTGGTAAAGAACCCCTTATATTTCAAGATCAAAACCACACATTATTTTTTAAAAAGTGGTTTCAAATAGGCTACCTGTTTCTTCCTGTATGATACCACACTTACTTTTCTTTAATCCAAAGGATTTGGTCAATATTAAAGATCACTGACCTTAAAACTGAATGCTGAAGTACTACTTTCTCTCAAAGGTAAAAGTCTTTAAATACTACTGTCTCAACAAAAGGACTGCAGTTAATCATTATACACTCAGAGTACTGCAGTGAGTTCTCTCAAGTACTACATACCATTTAAACAATATGAAGATTTTTAATAGTAATGCCCTAAGTTTTAAAGTCATAGATAATCTTCTACCACTGTCATAAATAGATACTTTTGAAGACAGAATAATAATATACATTTGTAATGGTAATAATTCTGAATATGAGATTATTGTTATATGTAAATACTGTTTTAAAATAGTAAGCACTTATAACAGGAATAAGTAGAGATAGATCCTCGAGTGAGGATAAATTTAGAGATGCATTGGGGCACTATTTTAAAAAAGCAAGTGTTTCAGGTCATAAGGAAAACAAAAATAAGAGTAGCATGGGGAGAGGGAAGAAGGTGCTGTTCGGTTCACTTTTGCCTTTAAAAAGAGAGAGTTGTCTTGTATTTGTCAAACTAAATTCCTCCATAACATTACTGAAGACACTTGATATGTGTCCATTTGAAGTGCTATTCCAACTTCTGTGTCTTTTATTATTATAATTACTTTAGTGAACATAATTATGTAAAGTATTCCATCTGTACTCTCTTGCTGTGGTCCAGAAGTTACTGTGTGAGTTCAGTTAATATGTGACTGCTGCCACATCCCTCAGAACTGGGGATACAAAGATTGTGCAATCAGAATTCTCTACTGACTCATGAAAGACACAGAAAAACCTTTGGCTGATTTACAGTTGGAATCAATGCCATATTGCTCTTCATTAATACTGTGAATCTACAGTCCAGTGTGTGCAAATGGATACCTTTATTTTGTTGGGATTTTTGCTGGAAAAACATAGGACATTATAAAAATGACTAAAAATCGCAGATTAAATTAAAAAAAATTAATATGTATTTTTCTTTCACAAATTCCTAAATTTTAATTATTTTTATATTTACCTTCCTGAGGAAAGGAGAAAGAAGGAAAGGTAATGTCTTCTAGAGTGTAAGTGCCTATATAGAAAATCATGGAAAGGTTTTCCAAGGAAGAGAGATTATCTTACATAATTTTTATGTCTTTTTCTTTTGTCAGGGAAGAAAAAGACAAACTTTGCAAACCTACAAAAAGTGTGACCTAAGGATCTTCCTGAGTATCTATCTGTTTGGCAAGAGGTTCTGTCTTCCCAAAGAGCCTTGCCTGCTTTATTACTCCCACCTGTCTTCCCTTACACACAGTCTAATATACTGAATTACAGTAGAATGAGGCCTCTAGGGCACTGAAAATGCATAAATAACTACACTGTTATCTATGATCTTACAGAAGCAAGGAACTAATTATAGGTATCTTCTTATGTTATCCTACATTTCTCCTGGTGGATATAGATGCGTCTCCTCCTCTCCTTAAGCTAAAACTATTAAAGAAAAGCTTTGTCTTAGCTTCGTATTCCCCAGGTGAAATTTTCTCAGTGAATTCTTTTCATAACAGAAAGAATCTTCCGGCTTTCATTTTGTTCCTTTTTTTCTTTTTTTTTTTTTTTTACTATAATGGTTCACAATACTGGTTAATTTTTAAAAGACAGAATGCAGCAGCCTGCTGGATAAACTTACTGAGCTCCTAAATTGTGATACTTTTTTTATGTCGCCTGTCAATAGGGAGCAACATTTAAAGATGGAACTATTTTCCCCAATTGTATCACACTTCCTGAGTCCTATTTACAAATATAGAATTAAATGGAGAGGCAGGAAAGGGAGTTGAAGTGATTGTTACTTGCATTTAGGTCTGGTGCTCTAACAAAAGAAATGGACAGAAAATCACAAATCATCTAAGCAGAAGGCATCTAAACGGTAACTATGAAAGCAGCCTTTAGCCATCTTGCACTGACATTCCTGATAGGAATTTTTTTCCTGAGAAAGTTAAAAATTATTGGAGGTGAAAAAAATTAAAGAGACAAAAGTAACTAAGAAAGGTTACATTTTACATCAGTGTACATCTGTTTCACTCCACCTGACTTGGCATCTATGGAAGGCAGAGAGACATGGGGTAGTTTATGTTTAAGTGTAAAAGTCTCATGGTAACTGCTGGTTTCTCTACACTCTTATATCAGAAACTTTAATGGGAGCAGAAAAAGGACAAAGAAAACAGAATAGAACTTTAAAACTGGGCCCTAATACTCCATTTGCTCTTCTGCTGTCTAGTTACAAGTAAATCCCTATCTCCAAAAGAAGATAGATGTTTCACAAGCGGTTCCTTATCTCTTCTGTGTTGATGCCTGTAACCCTAGTAGGATAGCTTCCAATATACTGACACATTTCTACTTTCATTTTTAAGAGATAAATGTTTCAGCATGCACACCATTGAAAATTAATATTATCTAAATGCTCTTAAACTCACTATCTGAAAATGTAAATACTCCTATTGCAAATTTTCATCCAGCTGAATTTTATTTTAAGCAGAAGCTTTAACTGATTGTGAGAGAGCAGCTGTACATTTATACGATATGTATATTCTGGGTTATTTCTAACAAACGAGAAAAAAAATAAAGGAAGGAATGAAGTTTCAGAATGCCAACTGATGAACGAAAAAGGTTGTTACTGCTCCACTAACACCCACTCCCACCCATGTCCCAGTTATCCCACCAATAATGATGCTTAAATTAGATACATATTGGGAAAAGGAAAAAAGTACACAAAGATATGTACATGTACATACATGTACTTGTATCCATACATGCAGAGAGACTTTTAAATCTCATTGCATGAAGCAATGCCCTAATAGCACAAGGCTCAGCGTGTTTGTAGCAGTGCCCTGTCAGAAACACAGCAGGTGCCTCCTGAGTGCACCAGCTGGCAGAGGCCTGAGGAGCTCAGGAGCATGATGGCAGCAGGAGCCCCAGGGCAGTCACATAAATGCCTGTTTGCTGACACAGAGCTGTGTAACAACCTAACGAAGCTAAACAAAAATAATAGCACAGGTGGAGTTGTCTAATGTATAAAACCACAAAAATGTGCAGCTTTTCAAATGGGGATGTAGTTACACTGGTCCCACCTCTTCAGAATTGAGTATGAAAAACAGACTGCTGTGCTGTCTTGTTCTGTAATTTATATGGATGTCTCTCATTTGCTACTGCATATTTACTCCTCAGCCTGCACCAGAAATAATCGTAAACTATTAGTTTTTCTAAAAGAAAAATTAATTTCTGCCTTTTTTTTCCTACTTACATAATTCCTTCCAATTCCTCCAGATTGACTTGGTTTAAAGTGACAGGCTGAAATCAATGGACAGCAAAATTGATTTTCTGCACGCTGACTTGCACACGGTTTTCTAGGGAACACGGATGATCAGCCCTAGTTGTCAAGTCCAAACTATCATCAGCCTATCATAAATACTCAACACTGGTACTAGTTACAGTGTGATACATTTCAATTGCACTTCTTGTCACAGAAGAGAGTTTCCAACAGACACTAGGATCTTCCTCTATAGTGCGTTTCAGCTGCTGTTTTGTAAATCAGTTTCACATCAGTAGCTAGCAGCAGGAGTAAAACCAACTGGAACTGGAAAATAGAAGCCTTTAGTCACAGGTTTGGATAAGCAATGTTTTCACAGAGTTCCCTCACCCTTTCCCATTGTCTTAATATATGTTTGACTACTGACAGTACCTCAATAAAAGTCAAGTGATGGCAAGGAGAAAATTACATTAAAGACCAAGACAAACCAATAGTGTGTTCTCAGCAAAGGTAAGTGGCAAGAGATTGTTCTCCCTATTTTTCCCACTATTACATTAACTTCCACCTCTTCTGGATCTTAGATACTCTATCAGCAGCCTTGGGAAACTTCAAGAATGACTGAGATGAATACCTGTTTGAGAGGCAACAAAGATGAGGCACTCATTCTTGTACACACATGGCACTTGGATAGGGGTCCCAAGGGCCCCAGATGAAACTGTTCAGGGCCAGTAAGGTCTCTTAATGTTCTCAGGACCCAAAGACATGAAGTCTGAGGGTTGGCTGGTTCCCCTTGCAGAAAAGATGGCTTCTGGGATACCTGATATATGTCTGTTACTAGTTCTCTAGTTGGAGAACCCAGAGACGATGAAGCCAGACTCAACTGGAACTGCACAGGTCCACTAAACAAGAGACAATGAGAATTCTGAGACTTTCTGATAAATTCCAATGAGCTGTAAGGAAAGCACTTTTTACCATGATCAATAATAAGGGAGCTAGTACTCAGAGACACTGTAAGATGTACATCACTGAAGTTATTAATGACTCAGAACCCCAAGGTCTGGAGGCTCTATATCCAATTAGACCTGCTATGAACAAAGAGTTAGGTTAGGTGATCTCTGGAGGTTCTTTGTAACCCATTACTTTGTGAATCCATGATTAGCAGCAGCATTATCTTTCTATTGGAGCATGGCAAGAGAAAAAGTATTTTCAGCAATTTAATGGCTCCGGAATACAGAGTGAGCCTGCAGCTATGCACTGAATACAGAATTCGTACTTTGAGAGAGATGCATAGATATCTGGTCGTGTGTACTGATAGTTTTATCAGGGAGTTATGTCACATTTTCGCATAAGATATAATTGTGTAGTAAGTTGGATTCATCTTAACCTGTTCAGCCTGAGGTTTACTACTTGCATGTTTACAGGAGACAATAACTCTAAAGCCACACTGACCTTTTTATAGAAGCATGAATAAAAACAGTCACATTTGTAAAATTCAGTTAAATTACTCATTACCAATCCAATTTTTTTCTCAAAGAATGACATAGTTTTAAACCGTAATGTCAAACATCTAGACTTTACCTATTCCAAAACAACAATACTGAGTTCCAAAAGCTGGCATCACATGGAGGACAGCTTTGTCAGGAGGAGGATTAGCCTGCTTTACCATTTCTATTACTTAACATTTAGATGGACACAGAAGCTTTTGAGTAAACGGAAGTCACAGACTTCTATAGTCTGTTGATTCGATCTCTCTCTCTAAGTTCCTCTGAATTTTGTAGCTTTCTTTGAAGCAGCATTAATTGCTGTCGGTTTCAGGTGTGCTCCCTGTGCAGTTTTGATGAGGTGATTTGCATATGGCTAATCTGCATAGAAACCTGACCATGGTCATAGGTATCAGCAGGCTCTGCCCTTAACAGTGGTAAGAGCTAGCCTTGCCTCTGATCCAGATTAGGGAGAAAAGATTGTCTTCAACAATAACAAGAAAGATGCCCTGTGAAATTTGTCAGATATTTTATTAGCTTTTGATCTCCTTTCAACACTGAATGACCATGGCTAAATATCTTCTATTTATTAAAAGAGGAGAAAAAAAAATCCCTAATTTTGTCTGTGTGCCTTGGATGACTTTTTCTGGACTGTTAATTGTATGTGCTTATTGTTTTTTGTCTTGCTTATTTTTTCAAGGCATTTCCCAGCCCTCTGTGATTTCTCAGACCTGTTTTGCTTTTTTATTTCTCTTTGTTTCTGTTATACAAATAAAATCAATTATTATTATAGTCTGTTTTATTTTCTCATACTGATCTTCTGTATGGTAATTGGTGTGCTGCATATAAAACTATTAACCATACCATATAACCGTATTTAACCATACCATCCCTTACCATACTCAAATCCCCCCATCAAATGACATCTGCCATCTGTCCTTCCATAAATGAAGGATATGAAAAGACTACAAATGCATTGAACCTTTCAAAATCACAAGTATGTGCCCTTAAGAATGTATTTTTTGCTAATAACTTTTGATCTTCACACATCCTCCTTGATAATTATCTCCCATTTTAAAAGTGTTTATCATCACATTTAGATTATGGCATCTTATAAGAGAAATCATTTCCAATGAAAATATTTTTGAATAAAAGTAGTGTCTTTGCCATTTTAAAAAATTTTTTACTTCTTTTTCCTTTGCTAATGGTATCAGAAATTTTAATGTGTTTAATGATACAGGGGAAAAGTTTGAAATATATATGCACCACAGAGGAGACAGACAAGGGCAATATAGACACTTATTTTGTTTTTCTTTATGCAGTGCCGTTAGTTTGCATGTAAAGATGTTTCTGAAATATAATCTTTTTCTTATGGGCAGCTTTTGAAAATTCTGACATCAGCACAGCTGGGTGTCTGACAAGCAGAAGGATTTAGAAAAATATAAGCTTGGGTATTGCAATATGTTTGATTGAAAGTGTATCTCATACCAATGGCAAATGAAGTATCTCTGTGTTTGGAGGAGGAGGAGGTGAGTACTGTAGCAGTCTGTGATTTGTTCCCAGTGAAGAAAGTGACACAAGGTAGTGCTAGAATGAGATACCTTAATAAAATAAACTGTACTCAGAGAGTTAATTCCATTGAAATTAGGACTTTTCCTTATAATAAATATTCCAGAATCTAGATGAAGATCAAAGCCAATAAATAGAGTTTCTGTGATCCCATCTGGTTGATTTACATTAGAGACTGGAGGAGATATGGCAAAGATGTTGTCCTGAATAAACACACAGGGGCAAATTTTCATTGAATTTTCACAGGTATTATGTACAATAACTTACTGATTACACTACTGGAAAGCAAACTTCTACTGGCCTTTTTCTGTAACTCATGGCAATGTTGTTTAACTTTTAGAAAGCATTTTCATACTCTGTTTATTTTGTTCAAGGAAACATTAAAGGGAGATGTATCAGTCGCACAAAATAGCTCAAATCTACAGTATAAAACTTGCTACAGTACTGATGGCTACAATGCTTTCTGGCATGCCCTGTCTGACACACTAATTTCAGTTGTAAATTAAAATGTAGGGAGTTTCAGCTGCTGCAACTCTTTAAAAGGGTATTCTTGTGTTTCAATACAGTTTCAATGTTCGTTGGCATATATGACAACTCATGATGGCTAAAGTTACTTTCAGTGAACTCAGAGACAGTGTTCCCAGTGACTTTTTCAAAAATAAGATCTGGTTCATTGCTTTTCAATGCTCATGTCTCTACAACAGCAAAGCATTTTAAAGGGTATGTCTCTGTGAGGGGTTGAAAACCAGTTTCAGTCAAAGCATAAACTAAGAGAGAAACTATTAAAACATATTTCAGTTTCCAAAGTCCACATCTTCACCAGTCTTCCCATAGAGAAAGTAATTTGTTCATTACCTTGTCAAGTGCTATATAGTTTCAGTATACTGCTTCTTTTAGAGAAAATTGTCAAACATTTTTGACCTAAGTTATGGATTTTGTTTTTGTACTGTACAGAAGATATATTTATAGATACGCATATTTTTTACCTCCATTCTATTTTTAGTGATTGAGAGTAAACAGAAACACAGGGTGAAAATACAGACTCAACATAATTCTCAAGGATTTTTGTTTTATACAAAAGTGAAAAATATTTTCATATGCTTCTTTTCAGACTCTAAGCTAAAACCAAAATACTAGTTTGATAACTAGCTAATGAAAGGTATATTTGCACTCCAAAGTTACAAGTTCCTTTGTGTTAAATCTTTAAAATGCTTGCATTCCTCTTCTTTTCCAGCAGTAACTGTATATTATTGTTTGTTTTTTTTATAACAATAAGAATTTTTCTGAGCATTCTGCACAGAGTGTAAAAATAATAAAAGGTGGATCACTTATTGGAAAAGGTCCATTTTAAATGCAGTTTTCCAGTACTTAATCCTCTGCAATATTCCATAACAACAGTTGAGTTTTAACTCAATTGTGTAAAATATGACACCAAAGAAGCTTGGTAATATGACAACACTGAACACTCCATAAAACCAGGTTAATAAATACACACTATTAAATAGTGGGCACATGAGGTGATGCTGAACGGAAGACATGTTTTCTGTCCTTTGTTTTAATATTTTTGAAATCTTAACCAGGCTTTGAAAGAGCTGGTAAGTATCATTAACATTCTTCCAGCTTAATCCAACAGGAAGTGTATATTCAAGGTCATAAATTCCCATTTAAATAAAAGAGAGTAGAGAAAAAGGATAATTAAAACAAAGTTGGAAACCAAGAGGATGTAGTACTGTTTTCCTTACTCAGATGTGTATGTATAGACAATGTTATTAATCAGCAAACAGTAGTCTATAAATAACATTAAAATTAAACACATTGTGCTGCAACATAGCTCCAGTAATTTCTTTGTTTCATAGACACAATCACATTTGAAATAGACATAAATGTGTCCTTGACATTTTAAGGATCTTCTGTGCAAAAATATAGGTAGTCTGACCCTTTGCATATTAATATTATTGCTTCAGGTAAAATTTTTTTATTTTTACTGAAAAAGCTAAATTTGGGGGATTTTAACTCAAAATGCAAAATTTGAGTTAAATAGCAATAGCAATTATTTTTAAAAATTAAGCTTGCAGTAATTTTGCAGATGACACCGAGTTCAATTGGCATGTTGATCTGCTGGAGGGCAGGAAGGATTTTTGGAGGGATCTGCATGGACTAGTTTGATGGGCTGGGGCAAATGGGATGAGGTACAACAAGGCCAAGTGCCAAATCTGGCTTTGGATCACAGCAACCCCAGGCAGTGCCACAGGCTGGGGCAGAGTGGCTGCAAAGCTGCCCACAGGAAAAGGACCTGGGGGTGCTGGTGACAGCAGCTGAACATGAGCCAGCAGTGCCCAGGTGGCCAAACAGGCCAATGGCATCCTGGCCTGTACCAGCAATGGTGTGGCCAGCAGGGCCAGGCCAGGGATTCTCCTCCTGTACTGGGCACTGGTGAGGCCACACCTCAAATCCTGTGTTCAGTTCTGACCCCCTCACTGCAAGAAAGACTTGAAAGTGCTGGAGCATATCCAGAGAAGGGCAGTGGAGCTGGGGAAGGGTCTGGAGCACAAGTCCTGTGAGGAGCGGCTGAGGGAGCTGGGCATGTTTAGCTTGGAGAAAAGAAGGCTGGGAGGAGACCTTATCACTGAAAGGAGGCTGTAGTGAGGTGGGGTTGTTCTCTTCTCCTATGTAGCTAGTGATATTAGAGAGGAAGCCTAATATAAAGGGTGTACCCTAGGAAAAAATTTCTTCACTGAAAAAGTGATCAGACATTGAAACAGGTTACTCAGGGAAGTGGCAGAATTACCATACCTGGAAGTATTCAAAAGGTTTTGTGGTGAACACAGCATTAAGTTAATGTTTGGACTCTGTNGCTGGGAGGAGACCTTATCACTGAAAGGAGGCTGTAGTGAGGTGGGGTTGTTCTCTTCTCCTATGTAGCTAGTGATATTAGAGAGGAAGCCTAATATAAAGGGTGTACCCTAGGAAAAAATTTCTTCACTGAAAAAGTGATCAAACATTGAAACAGGTTACTCAGGGAAGTGGCAGAATTACCATACCTGGAAGTATTCAAAAGGTTTTGTGGTGAACACAGCATTAAGTTAATGTTTGGACTCTGTCATCTTAGAGGTTTTTCCAATCTCTATGTTTCTTTGGTTCTATGACTCCACGGATACTGTGAAACCCTGTAATTTGTATTACAGATTCCTTGGGGTATGTGCTTTCCTTTCTGTAGCATCACATCCACTTTGCACCACAGTTGGAATAGTAAGTCTTAGACATCCATGTTCAAGATGGTACAGTGCAGTGCAATGTAGTCCAATATAGAAAGTAATATTTGGCATGAGTTTGAAGTGTTAGAGTAATTGAAAACCTAAAACCTGAGCTTGAATGGATACAAGTGTCCACAAAAAGTGTGCAAAACATACAGGAGCAGTAGCAACTAGAGGTCCATGTTGCAATTCAAGCTTCAGGACCCAAAGGATTTCATGGCCTTTCTGCATAACTAGAAGTGTTGATGGATACCTGAAATGTAGCAAATACAATGTGGCAAATAATGTCTGGTATAAAAACATTGCGGTGATCTCTTTAAAGATAAACCTACAAACTAAGAGTAATGCACAATGTCTGAATTCCTTGACTGCAGCTGAGTAATAAAGCACAAGTGCGTATGGCATGGGTTGTTATCGGTATTCATTTAATGGATACAGGACAAGAGCTGTTGTTTTTCAGAACCATAACTCACTTGGCTGCAGCACTGATCTTGACAGTCTCTATTGTTTTGTTTCTTTACTAAATGGTGTCTGATATTCCAAAGCTTTTGCAGTCATTGCTGTTTATTTTCCTGACCCTCTGTCAGAGCTCATATGAACCAGAGAAAATGGCTTTGTTCAACCATCTCATCACACTGAATATCTTTATAAACCTGTCTGCTAGCCAGAAAATCTAGTCTGAAGGGCTATATAGCCTTCAATGGTCTAATATATGAAAAAGGACCATGGCAAATCAAAAATCACCATCAAATAGTTTTCCCTTTGCAGAGACCATCCTTTCTAGAATACCATAGTGGGTCAACCAGAATATAAGCAAGGAAAGTCAAAGCTGGAGGTGGGGTATGTCTGCAAAAGTGGCTAGAGAATTAGGCTTGGTTTTCAACATGCGCCTGGAATAAAAGACCATTAATCATAGTTATGTTCTCCATGTGTATCTATTCCTCAGTGAAAACAGGAATACCGATCTGATAGTGATCTTGCATTAAATTATTACATAGTAATACTAAAATGTCATGCATTTATTTGCATGATTTTAGATGTATGGAGTGATTTTCTCTCCATTTCCCCCTTCAGTTTTCCTCTTTGACAAATGAAATATGATTTGCCTTTAGAGAATTGATACGTGCAGCTAAGAGGTACTGTAAACTTTATTTCTTCTTTTTTACAACTGGCTTTACATAGATACTCTACCATGTACAATAACACCTGTATTTCCTTTCTGTAACATATCTGTGACTATAATCTAGTTTTTCAGATGTAAAATAATATTCAGTTTCTGTACCTGAGTCATATTTGGAAAGACTATCTTAGGAAAACTTTATAATTTGAAAAAAAAAAAAAAAAAA
>VWZS01004232.1:187584-207756 GCA_013397075.1 Rhabdornis inornatus | reverse complement strand
AACCAAACCCAAAACAAACAACAAAACAAAAACCCCTAACCACAACTTAAGATCCCCATTTATCTTTCATCAAACATTTTCTATTGTCTAAGATGGGTGTCAATATTCACCGTGTATCTCTTACTAGAAGCGCCAAAAGACTCTTCAATGCATGTTGCTATTGTCCTGTCCTCAATATTCACTTTAGAACTGATTAAAACATCACTGATCTTTATTGCTGTTCCAGTTCTCCTGATGCTTAATCACACATGTCAAACATATGCCAGACGATGTTGGGTGTCATGAAAGTCAACATTCATATTTTCTGTACTTCCTCAAATACTTCAGCTAATGTATTCTCTCCATCTGTTGCAGAAAAGCAAATATAATGATAATGCAGCGATGCTGAAGTTAGCTTATAAATCTAGTCTATTACTATCAAAGATCGAAGTGATTGTATAAATCTAATCTATTAATATCAAAGATTGAAACTTTTGAAATACCGTTAGTTGGTGGGGATCAGCTAGGTGTCCTGAACAGCTTTGAAAACCTCAGGCAAGATTCCAGCATTTTGCCATTGGCCACAGAAAGAGACGGAATTTCCCATTTGTGCCTTTAACCTCGTGTGCAGCTACCCTGCTGCAGAGCCTTCCAACTGTCTCCATTCTTGAGAATTTTCCCTTCTTACTCATAATTTGCTCATATTCAATAAACAGATCTTAAACTGTGAACAGTCAGACACATATAATGCTATTATGCAACCTTTTTTTTTTTCTTTCCTCATACACGAAATCTCTCCATCAGCAGGTCCCAGCCGTACTGTGCCAGCCCTCTATATAGCTAATGGCTTGGATGACCTCACTTAGAAATTCTAGTCCTTAAAGGAGCACAGAATAGTGTATATGTAATGATAAGGGAATGGAAGATATTCAGTGTTAGCTGTCAAGGAGTATTTCCACCATCAGCATTAACCATATAATATAGTGGCAGTGGAGGGCAATGAATGTGGAGAGAAGTGAGAGCAATCAGCAAGCTTTCATTCAGTGAGATGGAAGAGCTTGTCAAAGACACAAACAACTAATCAGTTGCCAGCATTGATTGATGTCCCAGCCTACATTGAAATCTATCATTGTGACCAAGTAGTGCCTATCGTTTACCCAGTGGATGGATAAACTAGAAGTAATATATGGTGTCTAGGCAAATAGATCATTAATTCTGCTTAATATGTGAGGGCTAAAGTTTAAATCTTTTTCTAAACAGCAATCTGTCCCTTCAGGGAGGAAAAAAAAAAGAACANTAAAATGGCTAAGGAAGATAAGAAATTATATGGAGGCAGAGAAAGAGGGCTGTCTCATGCTTAGGCTTTCTTATTCCCCAAAGTGTTCCCAAGCTCAGCCCCACTAAACTATTGCCCTTGACTTTATATTCTTTTTTCTGACTATAGTATGAAAATTTTAAATGTAGGCATACAGTTAATTGGATTTTATTATTGCTTGACTTCTTCTTAATTGCAGGGCATGGCATCGAATGATTTCTCAATGGTTTGTAAATTCTACATTTTACACCAATCAGCATAAAAGTCAACAGATTTTGGCAGATGCTCTTGCAAAATGTTAAGTCAGGTCATAATTACTGGAAAAAATGAAGTCTGCATCGATATAAATTACGACTGTATTAAGATTGTGCAGGAGGAAAGAAGTAATCTGCAGTTCTCTAAACAGAAGCTTGGTTTTATCTTCTGTCAGTCATCAATAAGGAAAAATGTAGGTGTTAAGAATTAAGAAGGAGCATCTCAATGTGGCATACTTTGTAATGAAACAAAACTTTAATCTCTGAAGCAGAAATTGCGTGATTTCTATATTTTTGCAGATTATTAAGAAACTGTCTTGTTTTGAACATTGTAGCTAGCCTCTCATTAGAAGGCTACTGTTAATAAATAACTAATAGTTTCATTCATGATCTGTAGCTTAGGCTATAAATTATTAATATCAGGCAACTACAATAACCATAAGTATTTATATATTCCATTAAGTTTAATATACTTCACTTTTAAGACCATAAAAGAGTTCAAAAGTACTATTAAAGTGTTTGCCTAAAGCAGAAGTCTGCTGAATTTGTTACTAAATAGTATGTTTAGAAACATTAAGGCCAAGAAAGAAAATATTTTTCTCCTTTAACTTCCAGAATTATTTTCTGAGTGCAAAAAGCCTTCCTGTACCATTTCCAGGTGATCTCCCAACTTAAACCTGACTACAGAAGGGTGGGTGGCAAACCTGCAAACCATTCAGATATTCTCAAAGTCGTTGTGTTTATCAACTGGAAACTTGACTTAAAAGAGAGACTTGACCTGAAACACCTGTCAAGACATCCCGAGATTCTAAATTTGTTTAGAATCACTGAAAAATCTCAATTTATAATCAGTAAAAATTGAACATTGAAAAACTACTCACTCCAGTGTTAATATTATTCCAGATGCATTGATGGAAACATTTTGTTCTTTCAGAATTGTTACCTTTTTCTCAGTAATCCATTTACCCGGAAACTGTAATGTCATTGTACATTACTGTGATAGCTTTTGAAATACATAGGCAGTAGAAATGCTTTATAAAACTATTTGTAAGATGTTGAATGTAATGGTTTGTATGCTTGATTTAAGAAAAGTTGTTTAACCACAATGGTTTAAAAGCACCTACTTTAAAACATATTCACTAGCTCTTTGCTTTGAAAACTGAAATACATATAATTTGAAAAGTATTCATCTATGTACTTGTTCAGAACAACCTAGTTTCTTTTAGGTGAATATTTTTCTATTTTAAATAAAGTATCCATTCTATAAAAATTATCAACATTAAAACATGTTTTAGTTTTTCTTATAACTATTAGACAAACCTGAAAAAATACTTGATTAATAAGTAAAATATGCTATAATGAAAATATTAAAAACCTTCCTTTGCTCTTTAATTCAAAAATTTTGTTTTCAAACATTTATTTGATAGCCTCTATGAGACCCATAAAAACTACATAATCAACTCAAATTCCATGAAATAGGCCCAAGAGGACTGAAATACTATTCTATACTGGGAAATTTTACTGGGCACATAATACTTGTAAATGCTGTTTATTGCCCCAGCTCCTGTTTTCCAAGGCTGCTAATGTTGTTTTACAATCTTGTGCCTAAACACCAAACTGCAGATTCAGTTACAGGGAATAGCTCAGAGCTATTTTCTGAGCATGTTTGTTCTGTCAGGAGCTTGATCACTTCTTAGCATTTTTGGTGTGGAACTGATACTTATGGCAGGGATATTTAAATAAATTGTATCATATAAACCTTCTGGTTTCTCTGGCTCTTCTAGGCATAATGGTCTTAGAGTGCTTCTGCGCATATTGCAGTTTTTTGATCCCACCACTTTAAGGACAGAATCATACTACATTTGAATCCTGTAACTTTGAATCCAGAAATTAACACGTTTCAAAATAAATATTTTGCTTTGGTTTGCTTTGATTTTTAACCTGGAAAAGCAGATGTTTGAAAAATTAGATGGTTAAAAAAATCCTTGGTATTTATGTATCAGTGGGAGTCCTCTGAAAAATAGAAAATGGCTGGGCGGGATTTAAATGATGCCGATCTGTTATGATGGGGTCGTTGGTTGAAGACAGAGATGACACAAACTCTCTGAGCATCCTCAACAAACTGCACTGAGTTTAGTATGGCTACCCTTTTTATAGAGGCTTTGAACTTCCTGGGCTTAGATAGCTGATTGGCTGGGATTTCGGACTGCCCAGCTCTCTGACTAGTGAGAAGTCTGCTGCTTAGGGTGGAACATGGTTGGGTGAAGTCTCTGCTTGGGTTGGAATATATCCTGTCATTGTTTACCCAGGGACCTGTTTATAGAGCTAGGCTAGAACTCGGTTTCTTATTTATGGCTGAATCATTTGCCCAGCTACAGACCGGCTGTGCTGTGACACCTATCCGTATCTGTGTTTTAGGTAGTTAAATAAATTAGCTGCTCCTGAAGAAAATGTGATCAATACAATAAGGAGATTAGAAGTTCTGTTTGAATTTTCACTATACAAACCTGAGTCTCTAATCTATGTATATCTAGAATGGAATCTGTGATGGACCAGAAAAAAAATTTGTATAAAGATACTTGTTCTTCCTTCCAGAGAACTTCTGGAAGCCCTAAAGATCTGAAGAAACAAAAGTTGCTTGAAGTCCCTGACTCAGAAATTATGATGCAGTCATTGTTAAGGAAGATGCTCACAGTTTAGGTGATTTTTCAAATGATTGCTATCTGAGAGAAAAAAAATGAGCACGTGGTTCAGCTCCCAACATGCTGGTCACTTTGTCACAGAAATATTGTCAAAATGTCAGGGTAGGTAGTTCCAAAGTGTAGGCCACTGTCTGCATAGCTGACTGCATTTTGTTATATCACTAGCTCCACTGAGCTTAGTGCAATTTGCAATAGAAAATACCACACATAAAAAAAGATGGACTAATATATTTACAGCAGTGTATTTTTATTATTATTGTGGGGGTTTTTGCAGCCATTTCCTGAAATCCAAAGCTCTGAACTCTGGTAAAATGTAGGCAAAGTTTGACAGAAATAGAAGTTTATGCAATTCAAGATGTTGTTTTTCTGCAAGAGTGCCTTTTGCATAAATAAGATTAATTTTTGAGTACTTCTAAATGTCTTTCTTTTTTATTTTTTAAATCTTTTTCTACAAATCCAGGTGTGTCAGGTTAAAACATATGAAGAATAGAACTTGATAAAAGTGTTAGAAATAGGTAGCTTGAAATTACAGGAATTATACAAAAAGTGTTGTTATTATTATGCAGACTAAAGTTCCACAATATTGGTGTTACTATTTTTAAAATTATGTTGTATGTTTTTTATGTTATTTAGTGGGGTAATTACATGCTTGCTGTGGAGAGCAAGTCAATCAGGATTTTGGAAGCAACATTCAAAAATGTTACTTTTAAATCTGGTTTGGATTTTTTTATTTCCTTTATAGGAAATAAAATAAAGCCTTTATAGGAATAACCATCACTTCCAATTATGAGATTATGAAACTGCCATTTAAACCCATGCTAGTGAGTCATGGGACAAGTAAGAAATGTCAGGATGAGTCTAACACTATGACTTTAGCTTAGTTCTATCAAGAATGAAGTAGGTTCAGAAGTTATGGAGGGTCTTAACCTTATTACTTTGAACAGAAATTTTATTGACTTGATATCTGAGTTATCTAATGTGAGTTAACTCAGTATTTGAGCTTCCACTATGCATTTGCTTCCATTCTCTTATAATTCCCTCACTCAGAATATGCCAGTCCCAAGTAGTACAGTTTCCAGTAAGTATGCTTATTGCTGAAAGAAGGATTATAGCTAAACAGACTTTTGTTCATCTTTAGGCTATCCCATAGGAAAAGGTAAATTAGATTGAGATTTTATTTAGTCCATTCACAGATTCTCTTGATGATTCATACTGTCCTGCCAATGAACTTTAAGTGACCATATTTACCCTCCTGTGCAAACCAGGTGGGAGAAGGAAGAGAATTGCAGTTCCTCATACTGCAACTATGCAACTACTCTATACAAACTAATTTTTGTTTCCAGGGCAGTTCAAAAAAATACAGTCATAATTTCTGAACATTCAGATATTAAAAGACAGTGAGAAGTCACAAAAAATTCATCCCCTTTTGCTCTCACTTGAAGAATATTTTTCACATGTCAGAATACTCTTTAAATCAAAAGACTACCTTGATTTAACAAATACCAAGATGTTGCTTGGACACTTTTGCTTCCAAGATGTGTTACTGTGAGATAGCCCATTGCTCAGTTTAGCCTGAGTTTAGTGTGAGAACACCATGGTTACATCAAGCCAGGTCTCTGTGACATGTTCTTCCCTATTTTCCTCAGCTGTTGCTTTGATTGACTATGAATGCTTTAGTTATATTTCAATTCTATATGACTGTTCCAAAGCAAAATATTTCTGATCACCTGGAAATGGCCTTATAAGAACACCAAATATATGTATATTAACTGTTCTTTAAGTGGTTACATTTTCTTCTCAACAGGTTAGACAGTTGTCTATTTCTTGCTAGAAGCATTTACTATTAAACAGTTTGTATTACATCTTTAATGATTACACACAGTTAGCATATATAGAGAAAAATAAGAAAGAGAAGCGCAAGCTTCACAGTTTAAGATACCACAATGGATTTGCAAAAAAAAAAAGATGTTAGACACTTCAAGAAGATACAGAATATGAGTCACTTAAAGACCATTTTTAAAATGGA
Source organism: Rhabdornis inornatus (assembly GCA_013397075.1). Classification (NCBI taxonomy): domain Eukaryota; kingdom Metazoa; phylum Chordata; class Aves; order Passeriformes; family Rhabdornithidae; genus Rhabdornis; species Rhabdornis inornatus. The sequence goes on along the minus strand of VWZS01004232.1, from coordinate 201,480 downwards.
ACATACCCTTATTCATACAGCTTAAAAGAAAGCAGTGCAGAGCTCTTCCCATGTCTCTGAAAGTTGGAGCAGAGTGCTGTTCTAACATAATCTGTTTTCAGCATCTCAGCTACTCAGAGATATTTCAAATGTCCTTATACACCAATGTAGAATGATGGAAGATGCCTTTTGAAGCACCTTTATGCTGGACCCTTACATAAGAAATCATACTTAGACCAAACAATTTTGTCCCCAAATAAAGAACATTCTATCCAGACATTCTGGTTTTGTTTGTTTAACTTGGGATTTTGTTTGAGATTTTTCATGGTTAATATTTATTTTTAATTTTCCTTTAAGCATTTTATCCAGACTAATGGAATCTGAAACATAGCCCTTGCATTCATTATACTCTGTAATTTTTGACTTCTTTGGTACAGTACTTGCATTTCTAATCATAAACACAAATTTCCTTGCATAGAAATTAGGGGAAGTGATCTGATTGACCTAAATGGCAACACAAGGAAGTCATGTATTTCACAGATGTTTCTTAGGAGGACTAGGTCAAATTCTCTTTATTATTAATGGCTAAGATTAAGGGGAAAATACTGCAGGTGTTTACCACACTTCATAGAACCTGAGCATGAAATTGAGAAGGAAACAATTTATGTGCAATTGTGTTAGTATAGGAAAAAAAAAGAAGCATCTTCTTTTGGTGTTTGAATAAAATCAAAACCAAAGCAAAAAAAAGAAAAAAAAATACAGCTATAATTATGGACTGGTTCTTTCATCTCTGATGATGTATATAATGAGGAAAAATGAGAAAGTGTTCCTCAGTAGTAAAGGCCATATTTTATATTCATGACAGGGGTGTTTTGTTTTTTTTCCCACATAAATTTTTGAATTCATATGTTTTAATGTCTTATTGGGACAATGGTTAAGTATGCGAGCCTTCTTTACGTCACTGGAAATAAAGCGGATGAAAACCACTTTACCTTCCAATATTGCAATCCTATGGCTGCAGTGAATCAATCACATTAATCCTACAGATAATATCTAGGATCCTAGCAGGCAGTTTCATTCCTAAATTTTCTTGCTTCCCTAGAAGTCCCTTCTGTAGTAAAATAAGGAACACCATAATCTGAAGCATCTTCATAGGCACAGTTAATTTTTTTTTTAAAGAAATGGTGGCTGATACTACAAAAATCCCAAACCATAACTTGGATTGGGGGCTGTCCTTCTTTGTCAGGAAATAAGTTCGTTTGCCACTTTCCTTTCTCTTTTACTGAATTGTTGACATCACATCATATGGTAGACCATTTTGGAGCTCTACCATTCACACTTGCTGTTTCTTTTACCTCATGTTGATTACTCTGTGAAGCAGACAGGATCTCGCCTGAGGATTGTGTGATACTAGCAGAGGAATATCTTCAAACATTTATACAAAGATGTAACTTTTTCTTGTGGCATGTTTTATAGGATTTCATTTGCCTTAGGAATAACATGCTTTAATGATACATATGTTACTCTACAGCTCATTGAGAAAAGCCTTAAATTTTCATCAAAATAGGGACAATGCTGTAGCATGCCATACCTGTGAATTGCTTTGGTTTTTTATTCTCCATTTATAGACACTGAATAAGAAACAAATAATTCTGGAGAAAAATAAAATTGGCATAGATTGACTTTTAATTCTCTAGTGGCATGTGTCATTATATCTTGTCCTGAGCCCAAAGCTGGAGTTACTTCTTCCTCTAGAGAGACTTGCCAGAGTGTATAACTTTCTTCTTTTATACAGTCATCTGCAGCTGACCAGCTTCTAGGATCCCAATGGGAACAACTTCGAGGTATAGTATGAGGTTTTTTGACTGTTTTTTTCATGGCTCACTGGTCCTCATGTGTAAACTGACATCATGCAGTTCTTTTTTTTTCCAGGACTGAAGGAACAAGAATGCATGGACAAAAGGAAAAGCAGCTGCATTTTTTTCCTAAAACTTAAAATCCCCTCTCCTAGTCTGCAGTCCATTCAAAATCTAGATTATCCTTGCAGATTAGATTTATTTAATTCCTTGATATATTATGGTCAAAGAGCACACAATGCATATTTTCTTTTAAAGTTGTTTTAGTATTTTGCTGGTAGCTGCCAAAAAGAGCAACAGGTGCATGAGCAGTCATTAAAATATTGTCAATTACTTATACATTGACAACATCAATTTTTAACAAAGCATTTCATGTTCTGTATTTTCACACTTCATGTCAAAAGGTGGCAGAGCTAAGCACTGCAAGTCTTTGGCAGGGAAGGCTAATTTTCCATAGTTTCATCATGCATGAATGCCTCTTAGAATCATTTTAAATGCTGTTACGTGACAGAATATTATTTGTAAAGCAATTTCTTTGTAAATAGTTTCAGAGCTGACAGAAAGCACTAGCTTAACACTTTAGTGGCCTACAGAAGAACAGGTACAACTCAAGAGCAACAAGGAAAATCCCTGCATCACAACCCTCTCTTCCAGACAATTTAGAGTCAGTAATTTCTTTTCTGAGAAGAATTCCAAAGATCAGACAAATCCTGACCTAACCCTGAGTGGGAGAAAAAAACCTGAATAAAAATGTGCAAAATGTAGCTATTAATGATTCTTTGGTTTTCCGTACATGCGCCTGCATAGAACTCTCCATCAAGACATTTAACATAGATCAGTAAGGAATTATCATGTGGCATTCTGTTGGCATCATCTCACACTGCATGTAAACTAGTTGCATAAAGACGTGCAATTTTCTTTCCCACAAAAAGAAAGGGTATGCTTGCATGCAAGGTTCAGAAAACCTGAAGTGAAATCCTCTCTTTGACATCTATGTAATTTGTGAGTGCAGACAGAGGTTTGTAAAATGAGGAGAGCACTATTTTTGGATGTTTCTCTTTTTTTTTCTTTCAACCTTTTTGTATCTACTATCAATTTCCAATTTCTCAATCTTTGTATCTACTCAGACTTATAAAAATCATATTAATACAATACTCGTGTGGCTGAGTTGTGTTGCTATATGTACAGATGTTTGTGGCTGCTTTGTCTCCCAAATAATTGGATTGACTTGAACTGGATCACCTCTGGGATAATTACTCAAAGACCTGAGGAAGAACAGAAAAATCTAGTCTTCATCCAGCACTGACAACTACAAATCTATCGAAACAACCCAAAAAGGCAGATGTCATTCATATTATAGTATACTATATTACAGATATATATCTCTCTCTCTAATGTACATTACTGGTACATATATAGTCATAAAATATAGTAGAATTATAGCGGATTGTTCAGAACATTTGACACAGTAAAAAAGTCTGCAAAAAAGTCTTGCATCCATACATAGATTGAAGAAACTAAGAAACTGCTTTCAGCCAGCTTTGAATACAGTGTTCTTCACAGCACTTTTTGCTTCTGCATTAGTGTTGCTTAATGGCAGGAGTGTCACTGCTGCATGCTGTGCCTGCTTATTATGACTGATGCCACTAATTATACTAATAGTATAAGCAACATAAACAGAAATATTTGTTCCATCAGCTGTCACTTTTGATACCCATAGCCATAAATGAAAGTCAAGGAAAGAAAAAGGGAAATACTTCAGTGATTCCAGAGGTGTGCCTGGTATTCAGAAATAATTATACTACTTGATGAACCATGGTACTGTCTGCTCTTGTCTTTGTGTTTGATTACAAATCTGATACTAGCACTTAATGGGTAAGTGAGCTGTCACAAGGCTTTCCTTCATGCTATGTTTCAGGAAACATTACAGCAATTCATGTGGTGAAATGCAACTTTCTACCATATGCTGACATATCACAGTGCAAGATGGTGAAGTGTCTTAAGCAACATATTTCAATGTGATCTGCCACCCAATAAATGGAATGCTTCAAAAAACATGCCAGCTCTTGAATAAACTTTGACTCCAGTACCTACTGCAGCCAGTAGACTGTATAAAATGCCTTAAAGTTATCTGCAGATTGCTCAGCTCTTCTACCAGTGTAAAACTAACAGTCTAATTTTAGCTCCACATTGGAAAGAATGCAGTTAACCTTACAACACTTCAGCACTACACTAGCAAGATTTTATTTTAGCCACTAGAGTAAATGCTGACTTCTAACTTTTATAAGGTTATTTATCAAGACATGCAGTTACCTCCCGGTACACACAATTTCTCTATGACTGTGAATAGATAGCAAAGGTCCCAGTGTTTATTAAGCTCTGCTGCAAATCAAGTCTACTGAAATAGTCATAATGTATTCTATTAGTAAGCATAAAAAATATATAAACAATATTATGTCAACCTTTCAACATAACGGCTGTGAGATTTGCACTATAGTTCACTACAGTGATCCTGAGTCAGCACTTCCAGGAAGTGGAAATCGAGGGTAACACAGCTGATAGTCTGTAAGGAAACAGTAATTCTGTTCTTTACTTGCAATAATAGCTTAACTGGAGAAACCTGGTCTGGATGTACTTGGCTAGCATGGACATCTTCTTCCTGGGCTGATAAAGACACGAACATGTTTTTTGAGATTATGTATTTAATAAATGTATTGTATTTAGTGTATATATGTAATAAATGTATGTGTTTAATAAAGTGTTATGTTCTCAGGGGAAGCGGGGGAAGAAAGGAATGATGTTAAAATTTTAACTACTCACCCATCCTAGATACTATGTAATGTGTTTAGTTTAATTTAGATTAGTTTAGTTTGGTGAAGACTGTTGAATTTTTTTCCCTGAAAGCACAATCTCAAGTCACAGAAGAAGAATCTCAAAACACTACAATACTGCTTCAAAAGCACGAAATGTCTGTCTTCTAAGCAAACTGTATAGGAGGGCTCATGGCTTATGTTGTAAAGTAGATGGCCACTGGACAGTTTAGGGCTATTTTTTGGTATTTACTTGAAAAATCTTGAAGTGAAATATGGTTAAATATTTATTACACTAGGGTGTTGACACATTGCTTAATCCTCAAAAACAGTCATCCCAGCTGTTTAAAACCTAAACCACAGCCAAACTGGTCAAAACTAATGTTTATCATCACAGAATGCCAGTAAATTGTCACCAAGATACAGCAGATGCCATTCTGGTCATAGTTCGAGGATATGGGGAATCCAAATTAGCACTGACAGAAGCATAGAAATCCTGTCAGGATGGTATCGATGCTCTCTGTCCCTCTGTGAGCACCATCAGATTTTGTCACTCAGATGGGAGACAGTGGCACTACCAGAAACTGCCACATAAATACCATGCTAGCAGTTGTGACAAAGTGCTGTGTGAAATGGTAATCCAAGAATAATTGTGTCAGGACTGTCTCATTCCTGACTACCCACGATGCTATGGAGGATATAGGCTGATTACTTCTTATGCTTCAGTACCCTGATATATTCTAAGACATTAGTGAGTAACTCCATGTGTTTTAAAACCTCCCTAATCTTTTCTTCTGTCATTACTGAAAATGAATTGCTGATTTGCTAAGAGCTTTATTTTTGTTAAAACGTAAAAAACCTAAAACTTAAAAAAAAATTAAAAATATTATAAAAAAGTATTATGTCTTGAAAGAAATAGCAGACAAGCATTTCTCTTAATAGTTGATTCCTTTCTGTGTTCTTCTAAAATCCCAGAAAAAAAGAATATCCCTGCTCCACCCTCAAACACTGTTTGGAAATTATTTTTTTCTTTCATTATTTTCACATACTGTCATATGAAGAGTTAAAAGTTTTTTCCCGTCATGAGAATCTCAAAAGTGATTTATGTTCTCTTTCAAGAAACTACTGAACATAAAATTCTTTATGATTTTTTGTGGACACTATAATTACAGTGTATGTGAAAGGAAGTGTCAGAAAGATGGATCCAGGCTCTTCTCGTTGATGCCAAGCAACAGGACAAGAGCCAATGGGCAGAAACTGATACGCAGGAAGTTAATATGAGGAAGAACCTCTTTAATATGGGAGTGACCGAGCACTGGCACACATTTCCCAGTGGGGCTGTGGAGTGTTCCTCACTGGAGATATTAAAAAATCATCTAGATGCAATTTTGGGCAGCGTGCTCTGGAATGAGCAGGGAGGTTGGATGAGCTGACCAGCTCGAGTCTCTTCCAACCAGACCCATTCTGTGATTTTGTGATTATTGTTAAAACATTTTTGCATTTGTTTTTTGCTCTTGACATATTGTTTTCACTACATAATAGATCCCTTTGAACAAGTGATTGTCAAAAACTGTTGTAAGATACAAAAGATTTTTGTAATTGGCTATTCCCTGAAAGAGAGCTTAAAATAATTTCTATGAAGGTAGCTGCAAACAGACATGAATTGGCCCTGTTTCAAGCCACAACAGCTGAAGCAGTGCAGATCAGGAAGGCTTACAGCCGCTGAAACACCAAATTAACACTTCCTTAACGCACTATTCTACCCATCCCAGAGAGAGACAATAGCATTACAGACAAATTATTTCTCCCTGTCCCTCTTGGTGTTCCTGTCATTGAAAGCACTTAATGCAGCTGCAAAGCTTACCTCAGTGTTGTGGGCTCATTCTCAAACTTAGCACCAGTAGCCTGAGAAAATACATTTATTTGTTTGTTTTTCTTGATTGTATATTCTTCTCTACCTTGTTCTTTACTTCCAAACAAGAAAACACAAATTAACACAGTTATGATCCACCTCTCCAGGAGGAAGTATCCCTTTGACAAGAGAATCCTGCTCTAAATAAATTACAATCTACTACACTCCTGGCAAAAATGATGTGAATTATCATTAAACAAAGACTTTCTGTGACATTCTTAGGAATTATATCTGAGTGGCCTGAGGCATTGCAGACATTTTATCCCTGTCAGTTCTGGTGAGAAGCAGAACTGTGAGAAAGAGATGAGTTTACATTGAAATTCAGAGGGGGCAGGGATGGTGAGTGAATGTCTGCATGGTACTTAGTTGTCAGCTGGGGTTGAAGTATGGCAGATAATTGTTCAGTAGCTGCTTCAGGCTCTGGAAGACAGCAGAATACAGTATCAGACTCTTTGTCAGAGCTATTAAATAATAAAAAAGGAGTCTGCCCTGACTATATGGCTACTCCAGCTAGATAGCAACGTGAGAAGCTGCCAGATGCTCCTGATATCACAGACATGCTCCTGATATCACAGCAGACAGCTAATCTTAGCCATCTAGTTATACTAACAAGCTAACGGTGTGATTACAAGGAAACGGACAAGAACTTCGTGGTTTGCAAGCTAAGCAGAGACTACCAAGGTAAAGTTCAAAAAAACTGTATCAAAGCAGTTGAATAAGGATAAGAAGGGTGGTGTGTTTATTTAGGAAATGGTGAGAGTAAGAATGTGGAAAATGTAGGAATGTTTCTTTTTTTGGAAGAAAAGGGCACGTAAGGGGTGCCAGTAGGAGATCACCCCTACTCTTGATCACTGTAGCTTGTGCTATAACCCTTTGCTTTTTCTGAACATACTGATGTCAGACTTGTACAGTCAGGAAAGCTGGGCATATCTTTCCGAAGTGCTATTGAGGGCATACCATGAGTGATCTTCCAAACCTCAACTGGGGAACACCCAGAGAGTGCCTTGTAATACCATCATCTCTTCCTAACAGAAAATGTCATGTCAGATTTGAAATCCCAGAACATGAAAGAAAATAAGTGAAAGTAAAAAATAAAACACTATGAGAATTTTCTTGAGGAAAAGTGACCAGCAACACACTGAAGGAAATGTGCAGCAAATAAACTACTAAAAAAACAGTTTCAAATCTCATAGAAAACATGAGAAAGAGGGAAAACATTTGAAGGAAAAATTCAAAATACAGATAATCAAATTGTAACAAAAAATGTTGAGCAATAGAAGATGTATCTTTAAATAATTTCCTCTTAAAAATACAGATAACTGTACCAGCTAATTTGTGAGGCTCCATTAACCAAGTTTATACTTGCAATAAACTTAATGTAAATGTAATGTTTGGTGTTATCTTATTCTATGCAATACGTAGTTTATAATAGAATGTAGATGATTTTGTTGTTTTGCAGCATAACAGCTCATTCTTAAAGGGAAACTTGCAAGTACATTTACTGAAATACCAACAGCAAAATCAAAATAGCAAGAAAAATACCCCAACAGTAAAATGGCTGTGTCTTTTTAGAGGTTAAATAGTACAATTTGGGGTGTTTAAGAAAATGGTTCTCAGCCTCTTTCTGGTTCCAGTTTTAAAAGAGAATTATTTATCTATTTTGTTCAAACAGTTGTTGGAATTATTGAAGACATTTCCCTTTCCCTTTCCCTTTCCCTTTCTCTTGCCCTTGCCCTTGCCCTTGCCTTTCTTGCTTTTGGATTTCCCCCCTTCCCCCCTTTTCCTTCTCAGTTTTTCCTCATCTTTATTTATTTTTTCTTTCTTCTGCTTCTCCTTCCTCTTTCCCCCCTTTTCCTTCTCTTGATAGTATAGTTGTGTCTACTTACTGGTTGGTGCAAGAAGTGTATCAGACAGCAAAGCAGCCACAGTTTTGCTGGGACAGATTATTTTACTTCATTTTTTTGCTGATCTCATGGTGTTTGTTTTGTTTCTGTGACCAAAACTGTGTTGATAACACATGCATGTTTTCAGCTGCTGCTGAACAGTGCTTTCACAACATGTTTCGCACTCTGTTTGGCTAGCAAGTAGGCTGGGGGTGGGCAGGAGGCTGGGAGGGGATGCAGCTGGGACAACTGAATTCACAAAAAGAATATTGTCTATCATATGAGATCAGTTTCAGAAGGAAAAGTCATAATATTGGGGAAGGAACTGGGGTCCCAGTTAGGCACTCCTGGAGCAGCTGATCATTGCTAATCATTCATTTATTAAGAAGCGATTCCTTTTGTCTCACTTCTCCTTCACTTTTTCTTTCCTTTTTTTTTTCTCTCCACTTGTTAAAAACTTTTTCCTTTCTGACTCTCTCCCCCATCTAGACAAGTAAAGTGACTGTGCTACTAGATGGGGGCTTGTTAGATGTGGCCAAACCACCACAGAAACTTGTATCGCTTCAAAATAAGAAAGCCAATATAAAGAAACAAAACATTATTATGGCACTAACCACAATATCTTGCAATATGTCTTTGTGGGTTAAATTCTTAGGGTTTGTTATCCATGTCTTCTGATGTAAGGCATTTGGCCATTTTCTTGGAAAATGCTCCTATTGCTGGCATCTACTCCAATCTCCCGTGTGAGTTTTGTGTGTTTGTGATATTACATAAGTAATGAAAGTGATATTTTGAGTTGTTCCAAAAGGGGAGACTGAACAATGGCTGTATTCCATCAACACAACTCTTGATTTAGGAGTTTAAATTTTCCACATTAGCCTGTAACATATTTTTTTTGATAGGACAACAGAAAAGCATTTTTCAGAACAAACTTTCAGAATACATAGTGGATGTATCTTCAAAATGTTGCCAATTTTCACATGTATTGTAAGTCTAAATACTCTGTTAAAACTTGACTTGTTGAAAAATCACATCAAGTGATCAGTAATTTTATAAATTATACTTATAAACCATTGTTTATTTTATTTATTTTTATGAATAATAGAAGCTTGTGTAATGAGTTTGGGAGGGCCCTCGGGAGGTCCTCTGGTCTAAGCCCCCTTGCTCAAGCAGGACAACCTAGAATCAATTGTTCAGGACCATGATCAGATGGCTTTTGAGCATCTTCAAGGATGGACAGGGCTCAGTCATGCTCACAAACAAGAGCTGTTTTCTTATCTTCAGAGAAACCTCCAGTGCTTCTCTTTGTGCTCAGAAAGTCCTATACTACAGAGCTGCATTTCAGGCTGGAGGCTCCCAGGTGTTTAATGAAGATGTTAAACTGAACTGGACACATTACTGAACCCTAGGTTATGCTGCTGCTTCACTGGCATGAGAAAATAAGTGATGTATTACTTTTTGACTGAATAGTTGACTTCTAATTTTTTACTTCAGTTTAAAAAAAAAAAATATTATCTGTCTTATTTATTATCTTTAGATTTTTAATTTAATGTGGGAGTTTTGTTGGGTTTCTTGTTTGGGGTTTTATTCCTAGAAATATAGCAGGGAAAGCAGACTTGTAGACTCTTCTTTACCCTAGATTTCTCTTTATAATATAAATTATATTTCATTTCTTTTCATTTTTTTCTTTCATTTAATTTTTCAGGAGAAGTATGTTAAATTTTCAGGACTGTTATTTTAGAAATTTACTCCTTAATATCTCATTCACATTCACTATGAGTTTTTGTGTAAACTTACCTTTCCATTTTAATATGAAATTTATAATTTCATATTTCAGCAAGTTTTGGTTTTTTGGTTTTGGTTTTGGTTTTAGATTTGGTTTTTTTTGGGAAATAGGTCTTTCTTTAAGCAACAGTACTAAAAACCTGTTAGATTTTGTTTGATTATTGAGATTTCATGGGTTTACAGTCTTCACAGAAATTTACCGGTTGCCCAGAAAGGTTGTGGAGCCTCATTCTTTGGAGATACTCAAAATCTGACTGAACACGACCCTGAGTAATGTGCTGTAGGGGATCCTGCTTGAGAAGGGAAGTTAGACCAGAAGACCTTTAATGATCCCTTCCAACCTTACCCATTATGTGATTCTATGAAAAGCATACTAATTCTTGTTGTTTCATTATTGAATTGCTCATCTTTTTCTCTGTTTCTGCCCTGTAGATACATATATAATAAACTTAGATCATCATTGGGTCTATAAGCGTAATCAAAAATAGGTTCAAAACATTATTTTCATCCCCATGAAAATGTAATATTGCTTCTGTGTCAATTTTGGCTAGTATGTTAGTCTTTCATTGCAGATTGGAATTCCTTACTTGACATACTGTAATTAATTTTGGATTGAGTCCCTCTGATTTATAAATTTGTCTGCACTGATAGTACCTTTGTCCTTGTGATAAAAGTTGGGACTACAATAAAGAATGAGCAATTAGCTGAAATGATAAAGACAACAGGGTTGTGTGAAGCACCCTTAACTATCTGTCTAAAGCAGATAAGACTCACCATGCTAGATCAGCATCAATGTGATTGCCAAAGATAATTAACTCCAATCTTACTTAGCCTGAGAATGCTGTACAGTACTTAGACCTCTTGCAGGCACTGTTAATTCTTTCTTTGCTGTTGTCGCCTTGACATTCCCTCTCTTTTTCCCACCTCCACCCATTTTCTTTCATTTCTAATTTAGAATGAAGTTTCATTCGGGCAAGCTCATTTTATCTTAGTAATAGTGCTCTGTAATCTTCCAGGAAGCTTTCTTCTGGTCAAATTCTACCATTTTGATTACTTGAAATTCCTCCCCTGTTATTTCAGAGAAACAAGGCTGTCAGCACACATCCTCTTCGGTTACAGCTATGCCAGAGTTACTGCCCACAGCTTCTCACCACCAGTACCTCAGACCTGACAGCTATGAAGCTTCATTTACAGAAATTGTATTTATTTTAGTCAAAAATCAGACTGCACTTATGTGATGTGGAAAGCAAGTCTTAGCCACATTGTCTCTCTTAAACTGAAAACAGTTAGGAAACCTCTGCAGGAGAGTACATGTTGGACGAGGAAGCAACATCCCATCGCCTGGAAGGAAGCAGCTCTGCATTCATCTGCCACTGCTGCAGGTCAAACTAGAACTGCTTCCATTCACCTGTGGCACGGCAGCTGGGCATTATTTTAGCTTGTAAGATGAGTTGTGAGGCTGTAGTCCTGTAAGCAGGGTAACTCTATAGTTTGTTGCTCTGTGTGAGAGGGGAGATGGACCACAGCATTGCCTTTTCCATTGAAGCCGAAGCATTGCGTCGCAAGGAAAAAGGCAATTGATTATGTGATACTTGTGTTTAGTTAGGATACCATTTCTGCCACAGGCTGCTCTGTACTCAGCAGATTTCAAATTTGGCCCATTAATAGTTTTATAATTTAAAACATGTCTAAGAATTTATCACAAAAATCCACAATAGAAATAAATATAATTTCACATTGATCAATAATTATGTTGTATGCAGCTAAGTGAAATGAGGCCTATAAATAATAAAACTTAGAACTACATCATTAGGCCCTTAAAGAGTGAAAGAAAAGCATTAATTGATGAAAAAATGCTGAGATAATTCCTTGTATGTAATATTCAGAAGGTGTTTTTGTTTGGTTTTGTTTTTTTTTAAGACATGCAGATCGTTGATGTTGTTTTCATACTGCAGGATAGTTGTGTTTTTTAATCTAGTTGGATGAAATTATTTGCATCGGAGGGTTGAGAAAATTCAGAAATTACATAAAAATTTGACCTCTTGAAATTTACTATTGTTTTTGCTTTCCTGAGACGATCTAGTGAAAATGTATTTGATAGTTTTCAAAACAGAATAGAGGGGACATTCTTCAACTCCTTTATGATGTTAAACATATGTAAGACACAGATGGGGAATAAACAGTTTTCAGAATTTAAACTATATTGTCCCTAAGTAACTGAGGGAGAGGGGAGGCGGTGCTGGTGGCAGTGGAATTTACATATTTGGTTTTTTTCTTTAACTAAAAAATGGATTTTAAAAATGACAAAAACATATAACCACATCAAAATGTTGGGCATATAACCACTCTTTTTGTGTGTTTAAAGTTATTTTCTTCAGTTAAGATCAGCTGAATTGTATTGTCTTAGCTTACCTTGGTTTGCTTTGCCTTTTTTTCTCACTGCCCCAGTTCCTATGTTGTGAACATTATAATAAATCAAAACCTTACAGTGACCTTGCATTTTCACTAGAAGATAAGGAACAGCTTAGCATTGGTTTTTAACACAAAACAGAACTGCCTCTTCATGGAAAAATACATGGTGCTGTCCAGTGTGTTGCTGTATGAGCAACTGAGAACTCAAAATACGAACACACACACACACACTTTTATCCTTCTGGTTGTTGGTAGCCTAGTAGACTAAACACCTCTAATGAAATGTCTGCAGTTTTGAAATCCATATAAACCTTTAGATATTCACCCTTATCTAATGCCATACTTTTGTACTTTGATGAAAATATTTGAATTACAGGTGTTTATTTCATAAATTGGGAGGAAAAATGAAGTTGTCTCTAGACAAGTAACATGAGTAGCATAAAGCTACAGAGTGACTATTTGAGTTAGGATGGAAAAAGGAAAACATAAATTTACAGGGATTCTTTTATCTTTTAAGCATAGAATTAATTTTCTCTCCAGTTATAAAGGCATTAAATTCCAGGCCCTTCTTTCAAGTCATGAATATTTTACCCAGAGCTCTCCCTGAGAGGGAGAGAAACAGCTTTTCAACCAGCTGGTGCAGGGTTATATTTGGCATATGGAGCCTGGATTCAGTTATTGACTTAGAAGCCCATAAATACCCCCTTAACAACAGGGCTGTGTGTAATACACATCGTTGGGGAACTCCTTAATGCAGATTTCTAAGGTATCAGCCTGCTTGTCTACGAACACAATATATACAACAAAGCAGAAGACTTGAATTTAGATCAGGTTGATAAAATCCTAGGGCTGGTGGAAGCTGGGGAGTCTTCAGTAACAAAATAAAGTCTGGGAATTTGTTTAATGAAGAAGAAAGCAAAAATCTTTTCACTAGTCCCTAGAACTGTTTTCAACACAGTTTGCGTGGTGAATTAGTGATAGATGCTGAATTAATAGTATTGAGGAATGACATACACTTTATGCAAGTCACATAGACAGTACAACCAGCGACAATAAAAGTTTTTGAAGTCTGTTTTCTTTACACCCTGAAGTTTTTAGTGTAATTTGGTTTCAATTAATTTTTTTTTTAATGAGGTAAATAAATGGTTCTTCAGGCTCACTTAATTCATTCTCCTTGTTAAAATTACTTTTAAAAAAATCTTTTAAATACATTTTGTAAATTCATTTTCCATTTGCCTGAAAAATAAAAAAGGTCTGTA
>VWZS01004232.1:145980-187565 GCA_013397075.1 Rhabdornis inornatus | reverse complement strand
TGTATATGCTGAATAGTTCAATGCATGTGTTGCAAAGGCATGTAACAGCTGGGATCTATCACTGCCAAGCAATAATTAAACAAAGTTGGCAACAGAACTCTGGGAAAAATTTTGTATGCAAAACAGAACTATACATCTTTTGTAGGAAATTTCTTGTGGGTGTGTAAAAAATGCATTTAGATGACTTTATCTTTTTTCTTTAATTTTTTAAATTATTTAATCTGATTAGTTACCAGAAATAAAGGCATTTTCAATCAATTTAAAATGAGGAGGTTAAGTCTGAAAGTCATTTGAATCAGAAAGGTTAGTCAAATATCAAAATTCCCCAAAATTTACCTTATGTAGAGAATTAGAACAAAACAGGACTTCTTAAGACTATTCATAATATATAAATTCTGCTTAATTTCTAGGCTGACTAAAAGGTTGTGTAAATTTTATAATAGGCTTTGTTTAAAGGAAATATTGTGGTCTTATTATGCTAAGTGTACACATATAATTTAGTATGTCAATCTAAATTCTGGCTCTAAGGGTGATGTACCTTGAGTCAAGCAAAACAAATTGGCATGGTGATCATGGTAATAATTAAAAACTGTTTATTTTTACACTCTAAGAAATTCTTTTTCATGGCCTTTGATATAACCACTCATAGTATGAAAATCAGACATTCATGATTTTTTGGCAGGAATTCATTAAACACGTAATTATCTACACATTTAGACACCCTGAAAGGAACACAGTCAGAACTTAGTTACATGTGACAAATATTTACAAGAAAATGAAAAGCATTTCGTTTTCATGTGAGAGAATGAAATGAAATTTTCTGAAGACACTGCTGTGAATAATTTGGTAATATCTGGGTAATAACTATAAATCTTATTCATACTACTTGGGACCATGGGGCTGAACTGACTACACCAGTTCACCTGGCTCTATTGAAGGTTGCTACACTGCAATGGTTTGAACCAAGATACTTGGGAAGAACTCAGAATTTATGATAGTGAGAATTTTATTACTTGATGAATTGCTATTGGTAATGGACAAAGCTGTTCTTGAGTTGTGCCCGCTCTCTTGGGAAAGCACTTATGGATTGTTGTGATGATATCCTATGTTCTTGACTATCATGCAAATTTTAGCCCTTTAGATCAGCCAACCTGTCTTAGAATATCTATTTATTAGGTACAAGCCAAAAGTACTCTTCCTTTAGACAGAGACGTTTCACAGCACCTATGCCTGTGAATAAATTGAAAGCTCTCAATGCTCTGATTCTCAAATTATTTGTGCATTTTATAGTGGTAATCATTTTACACCAGCTTGTATTTTTTATTTAATTACAGCTGAGCAACTGGAACCCCTGGAACATTTACAGCAGTGATTTTCTACTCTGAGTCTCTCTTTTGCTTTTGTCCTTTCCTTTACTGCTGATCACTTAGTCCTTCACCCAGGATGAGCTGTATCCACTCTTACTAACTCTTGGCAATTGTCATAAAACATGCTTGCCATGATTAGGTCTAAGTAGCATGGATTAAGTTTTCAGTAGTCTTCTCTTATTGCCACAGTATAATAAGGAAAAGTGGATAAAAAGCAAGTGTAATAGACACTTTGAACTTAGAACACTGGCAAGGTTACCAGAAAACTTTCATATTTCCAGGCTATTAGCACAGCAGTTTGGAGACTGGATGTGGTAAAGGAGACACTTTGTAGACTGTAGTGGCGGTATATCCCAATATTGGAGAGCTTGGAATACAGCTTGAAAGTTTTGCAGCAAGCCGTGTTCTGTAAATGCATCACAGTAGAGTATCAGAGTCTGTAAAGTATTGTGTTTAAAGCTTCTATCTGCCACTAAGTATAAAAATGTTTCCTCAGGAAATGTAGCTAGTTATTACTGTGGGAATACAGTGGTCACTGAGGTGACATTACATAGGAACTTTTCAATGCAGATCAATACTGGCAATTCATTTGGATCCATATGAGATTTCCAGTGTTAGTCCATTAATGTTGTAAAAGAGTAATAGAAGACAGGATGTAAAAACAGAAGCAAAAGGAAGACCATGATAAAAGCAAATAAACTGCTATATATTAAAATGTAAAGGGAGAAGGAGGAGGCAAACCAGCTTACAATGTATAATTTACTCATATGTATGGTAGGCCACCAAAGAATGATCCTATCCTGATGTTAAAACAGAAGGTGTGTGCTGAGTTGTCTGATCTGACAATGGTCCTGGGTGGGATCCTTAAAGCAGTTATGACTACAATTTTGGCATACACAGAGGTGAAGTAGCTAGAGATAATTTTAAAACAAAAATGTGAAATGAAAAGAAAAATAATCTCCCCCTCTGCAGTAAGATATAGCCATAGATCTTTTCACTATATAGAAAACATATGTGGTCACCTTTCATATTGTTGTAAGTTAATTTCAGCCAGCATTACAGGAAATGGAAGTAGGAATTACATACAGTAGGGAAAGATACTCTAGCAAGAACTGGGGACTAAAAGCAAAAGCTTGTCATTATTGTCCTGAAATTCCTGGGTTCTTTCTGTTAGTTAATATAACTTCATTGTAGGAATTTGACTCATAGTTAATAGGTTTTCACAATTCTCATAAAAATTGTGGGTTATGTCTTGTTGACTTTTCTACTGCCCAAATACTTGTGAACCTAGCTAGTATAGAATTTGTAAGTATGGAAGCTTTGTGTAGGCACCATAAGGATCTCAAAAAGTCTAAGAAAATAGGATGTTTCAGTATGTTGTATCTAAAACTGGTCATTAAAATTCAATAATTACTTACATGGTTGTTCATATCTAGGAGGAAACAGCCTTTTAAAGACTTCCCAAATAAGAACTGTAGCCAGGATAATACAGCAGTGGAAGGTCATTGATACCAAAATTGGCCAGAAGGAAACTTTCTAACCCACGTTTGAGTATTAGAAAGCAGGCATTCATTATTGCAGCATGCTGGTCACTCGGAGGGTCCTTCCTCTAATCAAGTGTCCCAAGCGTTAGGAAAACATACTTTTATCATACGCACTGATTACATTTTCACTAGCTATCTCTGCTTACTTGATGCATATATACTACTTTATTGTACATAGTCATACCCCTTATTGGAAGTCCTTGTATGGTTCTTTGGGGGTCTTCTTCGGTGGTCTCCAACATCTTTTTAAAGTGGCTGCTCCTTG
This sequence comes from Rhabdornis inornatus, assembly GCA_013397075.1. Lineage (NCBI taxonomy): Eukaryota > Metazoa > Chordata > Aves > Passeriformes > Rhabdornithidae > Rhabdornis > Rhabdornis inornatus. The sequence goes on along the minus strand of VWZS01004232.1, from coordinate 184,389 downwards.
ATCCCCTCTTTTGAATAAGCGCGATATTGTTGTTTTGCATAGTTGGTGCCTTGTCAGCCTTGCAGAGCTGAGCAGTTATCCTGCTTGCATTTTGCATGACTTCCCTTTTGTCAGCTTTCTCTGCTTCTCCAAGGCTATATTGTTCCATTTCCATGATAAGAACAAAAAAATATAATCCTGTTCTACTATTCTTATCTCACAGACCTCCTGCTAAGGAGAAACTAAATTTCTCTATCATGTAACATGGCAAAGTATTCATCACTTCTTACAACTTCTGATTTTTAGAGAACTTAAAACAATTTTAAACCATTTAGTTAGTCTGTGAACATAACGAAGTGTTAATTGGTGAAAACAATGAAGTTTACTTTCAGTCTTTCAGTTATGGAAGGTGGGAGAATTATATAAAGCTGGAAGATGAAAACCATGATAAGAAGTTGGAAGACCGTAAAAAAAAAAAAAAAATTCCACCCCTTTCTCTTGAACTGACCTTATTTCCATGACAGTCAAAGGGATATTTACATTAATTTAGACAAAAAAGAAATAATTTAAAATATATCTTTGATCAATTCAGTGAAATCTTGGTTACATCTAGAACTGGTTAGTAATAAATCAGAAAGAACAAAATTACATTTTCACTCCAAGGGAAAATAATCTTTAGACTGGTTCACGATTAGTGTTTTAACAGCATTGCTACATTAAATACACACCTCTTTGTTTTAAGGCACATTATGCTTTGTAATAATTGGAAAAATATGTAGAAACATGGAAATCAGAGGAATCCAAGTGAATCCCCGTCGTTTTAGTCTCCTCAATATTTTTCAAGGGTTATTTCAGCTGATTGAAGGATTATAGCACTTCTACTGCTTCATGGAAATTTCTCACAGGCTGTTTTGTACATACCTTGAAGCAGCCAGCCTAATTATAGGACTTGGACTCTGATAAAGTCCAATTGGATGCAAATTATTTTGGATGCACAGTTCTGTGACCATAGAAACTTCTATTTTGTGAACAGTTACAATGAGACGTTATCTTGTCTGTGAAGTGCCTAAGTCATGGAGGAACTTTAAAAATAAAACCAAAACGAAAGCTCAACAGCCCTGCAGAGTCTGGAGTGTGCCAGTCACAGTACAGTGGACTCTTGTCTATATTTCTTTGCTTTCAAGGACTATGTCTATGAAGCACAAAGTAGTGACAGTAGTCACTTTCCGTCTTGTTAGTGTAACTCATCATTACATGACAGAGCAGCAGCACTTCCTCCTGTAATGAGCTGTTGGCAGGGATGCTTTGCAGTACTGCAGTGGTACATGGGATTGACAGGGACTGTGCCTCCCCTGTATGGCATCTGAGGAAGGCTGTATGGGAACACATGAAAGAACCTGTGAACTTGGCCCTCTTCTATAAGATAACGAAAACTCTCCAGCACATAGGAGATGTTTAAAACAAGGTAAACACTCTGCAGAAGTAGCAGCTTAAAAATATATTTTATGACTACACACAACTTAAAATATTAAAAATTACTTTTTTGGAGCACTGTAAAATGTTAAGGGAAAAACATCTATAGTGTCAAGGTAAATAAAAGATATGTGAATTATTAGGACTGGGTATGTAGAACCAGCTTTGATTTTAATCCCAAGCATTTGCAAAAGAAAAAAAAAAAAAGTTCTTTTTTTTTTCTATTGAAGGAGATTTTTCTTTTTAAGTCTTCCATGGTTTTGGAAGAATTTTAGTATTTTCCACTGCATTAAGCATAACCACTAAATAACACCTTCTTACTGAAAATATTAATATGATTGTCTATATGTAATTTATCACTGGAACTATTATGCTTTGTTAAGACTCTGAAAATTGAGTTGGTGTAAATTCAATACTTGAATAAGAACATTAAGCATTACTTAAAATTCATATACAAGCTGTCAGATGCACAGTCTATGCAACTCTAGCTGATAACTCCTGAGAAAAGCATTTTTTTAAAAGGTGTCTTATTCCATAAGAGTTCAGAAAAGGGAGGTATCTAACCTCCTATAAACTGCAGAAAAGTGAAGAAACACAAACTATAATTCTCTTGAACTCATATGTTAAATTTAGATAAATGTTTTTATTTCAAAATCACCTAAAAAACTACAGCATCTTAGAGTCATAGAATATTCTGAGTCAAAGCCCTGGTCCTGCACAGGACACCCCATGAGTCACACCATGTATCTAAGAGTGTTGTCTAAAGGGCCCTTGACTCTGCCAGCTTAGTCCTGTGACCACTTCCCTGGGGAGCTGTTCCAGTGCCCAAACACCCTCTGTGGCAAGAACTTAAACCTCCCCTGACACAACTCCAGGCCATTTCCTTGGGTTCTGTCACTGATCACCACAGAAAAGAGATCAGTGCCCACCCCTCCTCTTCCTCTCATGAGAAAATTGTAAATGCAATGAGGTCAAATCGCCTCAGCTGCTCCTTGTACAGTTTATTTTCTTGGCCTTTCACTGTTGCCATAGTCCTTCTTTGGATGCTCTGTAACAGTTTTATGTACTTCCTATGTCATGACACCCAAAACTGCAGTGTCTTCCTTCTGTGTTCTACTTGCCAGTTATTGTGTGTCTGTAACCTGTGGGATGTAACTGAGGGACTATATGTCCCTCAAGTAATTTGCCTTGAAAATTTTTAAAAACCTGCAATAACTCAGTCTTTGTGCTCCTGCACTTTGAATCACAAAGGTTTGCTTCTCTCTTACTTTGCTGTAAAGGACAAATAATCTGTATATTGTATTTCTGGTCTGTTGTTCTAAACACTTCTTAAAGCCTTTAGTATTGTTCCTCTGAGGTAGCCATGTTTTTTCAATATGCCTTGGTGGTATCATAAAAATTCATATATTAAATGTACATTTCAACAGAAAAATTAGACATATCTTAAAATAAATAGTCCATGTGAGGAAAAAATTACCGTGCAAATAGAATGTAAATAAGCTGAAGGGAGAAAGGAACTATGGTAGAGTGAGTTTATGAAATAAAAAAGTAGGTCACAGAGAGTGAAAAGAATAGACACTGGCTTTATCTGATAAGCAATCTTATAATTTATTTAGTTTATAATTTATTTACGACCGCATCCATGCATCAAAGATGGTATAGACTTGTTAAAAAATGGATGGAGAGTTGATCTGCTTGCACTCCAGAAACTGTGTTATAAGATCATTTGAATATCATAATCATAGTATTAGCTGCTCAGTTGTGATCTGTGAAGAAAGAACCTTTTTCAAAGCAGTAAGTAGGAAAAAAATTAGTTAAGATGATGTGGGAAAGGGACATTCCACTGAGCTGCCATGTCCTATGGATCTCTTTTTGATTCTGAGCAACATTACTGATCAGTGACAAAGTTGCAAATTACATGAACCAGAAAATACTCAAATCTTTGGTTGACAGATGTTTGCTTTTATACTAAGGCTGTGTTATTACAAATATATTTCAGATTTTTTTAACATTGTTTTACCAGACCCTAGTTCAGACAAGCACTTTAAGTAGACACAAATCCATTTGATGCCAAGAGTACTTGATAATATACTAATAATTAAGTATACCCTTAAATGCTTTTCCTGCTAGGGCTAAGGATTATGTCATTATCTGTGGTAGGGAGGATATGATATAACTGCAGATAACTCTGAAATTAAGTTCCAAGTTTTAATTGTATCAGATGACTGCAAATTTTAGCTTTTCATTTTAAATTTATGTCTGATTTACCTGAAGTGTTCTAATGTCCACAAAATACACAATTATGATCACAAGTCAGATAACAGTGTTCTATTGAGCAGTCAAGAATTTGCTTCATTAGAATGTTTCTGGAATAAAATCAGGAGACACACTTTCAGTAAAGAGAGCTTGTTATAATGAAAAAAAATGTTATTAAAATGGCTTATTTTTAAAATATTGAAATTTAAGATATTTGAAATACTGCTTGAGTCAGATATAAGATTCCTAAACATATTACTCCTCTTTGACTCCAAGTGTAGTTACATTCCTTGTGAATAGCTTGAAAATTATATTGCAGTGCTTGGCTGGTAAACAGGAAATAAACAATGGTACAAATAATAGTATGATGTTTAAAAAAAATGAAACTATTTCTTTCAATTTTAACATTAGCTGTGCTATTTTAAAGAGAAATGGTAGGTAAGATGCAGGAAATAATAACAGGGAAAAAAAATCCATTTCCTTTTTGTTGCAGCCAAAAAACTGCAGTAGCAACACCATAACTTGTCATCAGCCAAATTACTCTTCTAAATCTTGGTGCTTATCTAGAATCAGATGGCAATTCCTTCGTCCTTTGATTGCTATTTTCAGCATTAAGGAAAAGCAAAGAAATTAACATTAATTTTTTTTTCATGCCTTCTGTAAAAGGAAGACCCAGACTGGAATCTTCATGTTGAGAGGAAAAAGGAGGCCATTCGGGAAAAAACAGATGGAGAAGACACAAGCAAACTGGCCTAGCCAAATCTGTATCCTCCCTAGTAAAGTATCTTTCAGATTATTATAGAAAACTTTTTTTCAGATCAGCATGGGAATATTAAATGTAGCAATCTCATATATAAAGTGGTAATGAAATCCAGCCCAGAGCACCAGACTACTAAGCTTAGGTTTTCTAAAATGTTATTCATCAAGAAAGATCTAGCACATAATGTGTATTCTGAACAGTAATAGTCTGACAATGTGTTAAAAACCAAACATTTATTGAGGCAGTAAGAAAGAGGAGCAACAAGGCACCCCCTGCAGTCATCAATGACAGGAAACAGGGGATTGTGAGTGATGCCATGGTTCTGGTGGACTGACAGGGACTCTTAATGTCTGGGGTCATTTGACACCAACAGTCAATCATGCAAAAATTTCTTGAATACAAGTAGGAGTTGTGCACCCTCTTGGCTTTACTAAGGCAAGTGTGATTAAAGACTTGTTTGTACCTTACTTGAGCAATGTGGACAGCATTTTGTCAGTCTGTGGACTGAGTGTCAAAAGAGCTGTGTTGGCTGTCTGTCTCTGCTGTTGATGCTGATCCAGGGAGGGTGTGGGAAGACAGCGTGTCAAAATGTTAGATGTTATACACTGTTAATACAATATCTAGGTGCTCTTCAGAGCTTTGCTTAAATAGTTTATACATTTCATTGCTAATCCTCATTTAAGATATAAGGAGACACCTGTGTAAATCCTGTTACTGCATATCAGAGCTCTACTTTAAAGATAAGGCATTAGAGCTATCCATTTTATTTCAATTATTGTCTTATTCAATTACTGATGGGTAAGGAAAATAGTTTTTGTTATGTATAGAAGGGAGACTTGCACCTGCCTTCAGGTGTTACTTGTTGAAACAAAAGAGAAAACATTAAGGTTACATTGCTGAATGCTTCCTTGCTCTCAATACCATATGCTCTATTCTATTGACTTATCTTCCACAAAATGCATACACAGCGAGTGGCTCTCTTTACAAAGGCATCTTCATTAAAGTTTCATATTTTAAGCTAGTTTACTCCAGCAGGATACAATCACAACTCTTTAACACACATTGCTGCTGTTTCAAATGATTGCACATGGCTTGCACTTTCAGTAATTGCAAATTATCAATTAAGCCTAATAGATGTTAACTTCACTCTTTTTCTCATTACTTTCTCTGACAACAGCTTGCAACATTTTTCATTAAAAATAATTGGTTGGGAATCTTTTTCTATGATGTATTTTTATCTATATTTTCAGCATAACAAATTTATTTTGTGCATGTCTTTCTCACCATAGAATAAATATTTTACTTTTGTTTGATATTTGCTGTACTACTTCTTACTACAGGATTGTTTTTTTCCATGCCTTCCTACTTCCTAATGGTGTGGTACCATTACTGGTGTGTAAAATAATCCCTTCCATTGTTTTTCTTCCTCATATTGGTGAGAAAAGCTCCTTTAGGAGTGTACATTTATCACAGCCCCTTTTCTCATTTTTGTGCTATGTTTAACAGATAAACAGTTGTAATTATGCACTAATAGCAGACAAAATTAGAATGACTTGTGTAATTTAGAGAAAGATGCAACACCTAGGAGCATCTCACATAAATTTCAAAACCATGATTGGGAAAGATCGGTAACATTTTGAGTTCTAGGGTTTTTTCCTTCCCTCACAAAGTATTCAATTTTAATAGTTTAGGTGAATGATAAACTGAAAGCATACACATTTATCTTATTATTTTAAAGTTTGTGAAAAATCCATCCCGGCAGATGCAAATATTTTAACCACGTTTAAAAATTGGATTGTTTGGGTTTATAATTTTGAACAAAGAATGTAAATTGTTTTACACCTAAAAACGAAATAAAGTAAGCTACATATTTTTTTTCTTATCGTTAAAAAGTAAAAGGCACATAGATAATCTTCTGCAAATATTGTCTTCTTTTTAAAAATAATTCACTTTAGTCATGCATTTATTTTAGTGGTGTCCTATAAAAAAACCTAAAAAATTATTTTTGTTCTCTAAAAGTCACCCCTCAGATATGTACACCTTATTTTTTCACCTTTATTGTACTTAAAAGGTTTGTTACCTCCTTCTGCTTTAATTACCTGTAATTAAGTTACATAGTTCTAAAACCACAGCATATATACTGAATAATTGCAATAAATTATTCCTCCTCAAGCCTTAGACAGGAAAAAAGCTCTTGTATTAGTTTTGAATTTTTTACTACGAAGAACTTAGAGTTTTTAACAGTAGCAAAAATATTCTGTAATCTGCCAGAATTTGCATTCAATAGATAGCATCTATATAATGAATAATTAGCTTCTAGATATTTGAGTAATCATGGCATTGATACATTTGCTCCATAGTCATAACCCTAAATCTGAAAATGTTTTTTGATATTACTGCCAAGGACTAAGTAGTTCTCCACATGGAAGCCATAAAGAAATTACTGCAAATAACATATTTTTAAGGTAATATTAAACAAAAAAAATCAAACATAGTTGTCAGTCCACTGACTTGTATGTTCCAAAATTAAAACCAAGCCCAATTTTTACAGTAAATGAAAAGCAGGGAAGAATTGAGGCAGGAATAAGTTACAGTGTAAACTTACTGAGAGTTGTGTCTTTAGGTTTTATGTGTTAATATTTGAACAAATTTGTAGATATGCATTTAAATGCTTAGTAACTTGCTTGACTTTTTTCTGCACAGATATTTTTAGATTTTATTTATTTATTTATGTTTCCCTTTATCCTTTCAGCATGAGATGCCTTAGATAACTCTGGTTCTCCTTGATATCTTGCAATATTTGCAGTGCTCATAACTCCTGTAGATTAGGCATTAACCTCTGGACAGTTGAAATTATAGTTGCCTTATGTTGCATAGATCAAAATTCAAGGTACCAAATCATAAAGATAATTTAAAAAAACATATTTTCAATACACAAACCATTGGGTTTCCTGACCAGTCAGAAAAAGCCAAAGGTTTTGCTAATGAAATATTGATTGTTGCCAGTCCTATGACAGTGGCATCACTTAAGACAGTGTAAATAAGCAGCAGTTCCAGGGTCAAACTCACCAATATTGAAGCTGGGATGTCACAGCCATTGATCTGGGACTCATTAGGGTGCAGACTGAACATTACTGTGCAATTGTGCTGGTGAGATGGATCACCATTTGCAGATGGAACATGCAGAGCGATTTTACTGTCTTTTCCTGAGAAATGTATGTGGTTTTCCAACAACAGGGAGATTTGTGGGTACACAAATCAAATCTGTTATGGAAAGGACATTAGTCTCGGAGCTCCGAGTTGCTTTCACAGACTCTTTGATGATAAACCCTGAAGAAAAATCAAGAAAATGTGGTTGCATTTTCTATCTGCAAAGCTGGAAATTGTAGCCCAAAGCTGGGATTTGGTCAGACTTTGCTCCATTCCATAATAGCTGTTAGGATATTGTTTCTGTGGCATAAAGGCTTTCGGGAATTCACAGGTAAAGTAATTCCCGAATGACCAAAAGTTATTGAGGAAAGTTAGGCTTGTTAACTTCTTCCTATTGATTATACAAAATAGTCTCAGACTACTCTGGAAGAATGTAGAGATGCAGGAGTCAAAATATTGCAAACCAGTCCTCTGAGAAACCTGTAAGAAATATTGAAGATTAGCCAAAAGGCAAAACCTATATGGCAGTTTCAGTGAAGACAAGAATTCGCTAACAGGATGGCCAAATCTCTCACATGGGGCATAGCAGGCTACACTTTAACTTCTAATTTGGATGAACATTATGAGGGAAGCAACCTTTACATCATTAACTGAATTAAATATTCTTACTCAGAATATTCCTGAATTTGTGTCACTTCCAAAGTATTTTTTTTCTTTCTGATACAGCTCATAGCACCTTGCAAGCATGGCATAGATAGCCTGAGGGAGTTCTTTATTGAATCTTTGACTAGAGAAAACAATTCATTCCCAATGGAAAAAAGTAATAGCCTGCCTGATGTTCAAGCAATGCACTTCTACAAGAAAGCCAAATCTCAGTTGCTGTATTTCAACCTAAAATGCACAACCCTATTACACTGGAACTGATACAAAATATTCAATAATTCATTTCTATACAATCCTTATGGTTTTGGAGTTTTTAGTCTTTGACTTAAACTATGATAACAAGTCTCATGATGACTAATTGAAACTAATTACTTCTTAGAACAAATTAAAGAGGGCAATTTGGGAGGGGGGAAATAAAAAAATAAATGCCTTCTGTAGAATATGTGAGTGGGTGTATTGTGCCTGAGCAGCTGTGTTGCTAAGTACTGTGAATGCTCTCTGAGATCTTACAATTCTAAAAATTCTGAACAACATAATCATATATGTAATTGGAGACTTATTCTTCTGCATGACATTTAAGATTAATACACAGTTGTTAGTTGTTTTGGTGTTCCATCATGAATTCATTTAATTTAATCATTGCTTTCTACAACAGATCAATGGAAAGCAATAAAACTCTCAAAATGTAAAAAGAAAACAAAAAAAAACAAAAACCCCACATTTTTTGTAAGGTGTTTATATCTNAGTGATGCTTTTTAAATATACCTATTTATCTATAAAAATCAGTATCAGTCCCCTGATACTGATTTTTATAGATAAATAGGTATTTTTAAAAAGCATCACTCTTCAGTTGAATATCTGCCTGAATGGCAAGATTCATCAAAAGATTCTAAATCGTATGCAGTCATCCCAAATTTGTGAGACATTCTCAAATTATCATGTGTTGCTTTAGAACTAATAATGAAAATTATGAAATTGGAATGAAACCCAAAAGTAATAATATTTCACCGGAGATTTTTGTTTTATTTTAGATCAAATTTCATATTTTTACACATACATCACTAGAAAATGCCTCCAGCCTAACATTATCACAGGACAAATTTTAAAATAACAAGCCTGATGGTTAAAAAAAGAGCATCTAAATTTTCATTGTCAACACTGTCTAATCAAGCAAGCCAGAAAACAAAATACGGAATTATTGCAATAAGATGTGGAAATTTTTTCCCTTATTGTTGCCTGATTATCTTCACTGACTTCTTTAAGCAAATTTTTCTAATATAGTCTTCATTTATTTTATATTCCATGACAGCTTAAATCACTGGTAGCAAAAAACAAGATAAGCTCTCTTTTTAGCTAGAATTCACAATTTGCTAAATCCTATTAATTTTGCATAGGAACATTTTATACTACCTATGCATGAACTTGTTAAGACCAAGTGGTCTTTTCAAATGACAAAAGATACCACAGCTCTGTGTTTTTTGAGGTAGGCTGTTTTTACACTCCATTATCTCTCTCAGAACAACTTGTACTTGTACAGAATACTGCCATTAAGGACTCAAGTATTTCTCCTTAAGTGTCTTCAGTGTTCTTTTTTCTTTGTATCTTCATACTCTTCAGGTTCTTAATCCTTCATCTCCAAATTGTTCATGACAGTATAAAATCAAATGGGATGTTGTATTCACAATCACTATATCTTCTATAGTTTTGGTTCAGTACTGAAAAATTAGATGTGAAATACTATAGAAGTTATTTAATATATTTTAACAAATATTCCTGTTATTTTAATCATAGCATTCTATCAAATACCACTGATACTACTGAAATTGACAATACTGAGCTTCAAAATATTCGATTCAGATTGGGAATCAAGAGGCACACAAAATCTGTCTTTTTAGGATTGCAGTTTACAAAAGCAAGGGTCATTGTAGTTACTTAGGCTAATGCATTTACTTTAGTGGAACTCAGGTACAAAAATACATGTGACATTCATGCAATATGATTGCAGAGTTGTACCAAATTCATCAGGAATTTATTCTTATAGTTACCTCTCAATGTCTCTCCAAAGAAAATTCTTAATTCTCAATAGATCATACTCATGTATACTTGGTATTAATGAAAATCCCTAAGGACCTCTATGGCACTGCACAGTTTCTGCTATTGTTGCATATTCCCTTCCATTTGAATGTTCTTTTTTGAAGCAGTGCTTGACTTTATAATAACAGTCATTTGTTAGTATGTGCATGCACATATTTTACAGCTAAGCTTTAATCACTTTCAAGGCTATGTTTTTGTTTACTGGTCTTCAGAAATTAATCACTGCTGGTTCATTGTTAAGAGAAAAATGAGGCATTGATGAAGTGGCAACAATTTGTGTTCTCTGTATAAAAATCAGTTTATGCAGAACTAAATCCAGGACTTAACAGATATTATTCAGACAAGCTCCTTTCCTACTTTGCATTGCAAATGGCCATGGTTAAAGGTGCAGTAATTATCTCTCGCTAATATCAAAAGAGAGGAACAGTTTAATAAATATTTGAAAAACTGTTAATCTATCTGCACAAATAGACCTAGTGTAATCTTCAAGAAATACTGACTAAACAAGGCAGCTCATATACGGGTTTTTTTTACTGTCATTTTAAGTGAATGATACTCTGTCTTCTGTGGGAGCAGTGACAGGTAAAAGCTTCTATCCCATTTGGCTGGGGAGTAGGATTGTGTATATAGAAGTTTAAACTCCATATACTTAAAATGCTAGTAATAGTAAATCAGGACAAGAGATATTCGTGTTAGAAAGGAAGAAAACATGTAAGTGTTGATCTTTATCTGCTTCAGAATTTATATATATCAAACGTCATAAACAGAAAAGAGGAAGGAGAAGGAGAAGGAGAAAGAAGGAGAAGGAGAAGGAGAAGGAGAAGGAGAAGGAGAAGGAGAAGGAGAAGGAGAAGGAGAAGGAGATCTGTGGATGTCATTCTCAGAACAGTCACTTCAGAAAATCAGAAAATGTATTTCGCCTTCAAATTCTGTAGCATTAGTGTTCCAGCAGGGTCAAACAAAATTGTCTGGAAATCAATTTTGTTTATTAAATAAAAGGAAAAGTTTTCTCAGTCAGTTTATCTTTTCATTGTCCTAGAAGCACGTCCCAGAAGCCTGCAGTCATCTCTTTTCTGGAGGTAGCACTGGATATAGGAACTTGCTTCAGTTTTTAACAATAAAAAGCCAGAGGAAAATGGAAAATTGAGAGAAGACAGAGAGAGTACTGAAATAATTTAAAAAAAAAATTTTTGGAAGATTCTGGCTAGAATAACAGATTTTTTTGTAGACTGCACACCTGAATAATTGTATATGTGGTATTGCTATTATTGTTTGCTCCCAGAAAGTAATCTAAGAATTCTGTCTTTTTTCCTACTGGAATTGAGAGCACCTTTATCTCTCATTAGTTCATACCCTTTCCTGGATGACCCTCTAGGATCTGCTTAAAGCTGAACATAACTTTGCTCCCTTAAATAAGCTATTTGTGAGAGTCAGGCATTCTAGCTTCCAGAGACAGGAGATGCTAGGTGAATTACATTTTTCATCTGTTTATCCTGCATCAATGTTTCTATGCCAGATATTTTTGTAATGGAGACAGAATAACAGTTCTTTAATTGTATCTTTCATTTTCCCCTAAGCAGGGAAGTAAACAGACTAATTACATAGAAGAATACTCAATTGGATAATTTCTTAATTTTTTTAATGTTAATTTGCACTAAATGAAGAATTAAACAATAGTAATAATTGAAAAAGCCGACAACCAATCCTCTCCCCCCAATATTAAGAAAACCCACGTATCTCCTAAAATACAGCCCGAAATAAAAGATATAAAATACATTTTAAAATAAAATATATAGAATTCTAGAGTTGACATTAGTTTACTTTCAACAATTTTCTTTAGTATCTTTTCCTAAAAGTCTTGTTTCTCCATCAGTGGGCTAATAGACTACTTGCTTCTGGCTGAACCCACAAGTAGTAGCGGAATTCATTGTACCCACAGGTTATTTTCCTCTTCTACTTGCACTTACAAGAAGCAGTACTTCTCTGCATTTGCAGAACATTCATCATTTTTTACAAAGTCACTTCAGGATTGCATCCCTCTATGCAGTAAAGCAAAAAATGCTCCACTCTCAAGGTGTGGAATCATCAGATAAGATATGTGCCTAGAGAACAGCAGAGGAATAGAAGAGGTCATTTAGGTGGGGACTATATGACTGCTAAGGGCTGTCACAGGGACCAGTGCCCTGTTGGAGTGAACACTGTGGATACTTATATGGCATGACATTTCCTCCAGCTGAATTTACAACCTAAATGGACAAAGTATAAAGTGAACATAAGGGTAATGCCCTGGTTTTGTTTCCTTCTTAAAATAACTTCCCATACTAGCGCCTGTAGAACTGAGCTCATGCTCTAGATTTTGCCTAACACAGGATCTTCAATTCTGTCTGATCCTTGTGGGAGGGACTGTGTAGGAAGAGAATACCATTACGATCTCTTTCTCTTCTTTGGTAGCAATGCCAGTCAGAGTCTGGCCCAGGGCCTATTCTGAGGGAAGAACAGCCTTGCGATCTGGCTTGCTAAAATCATTAGTCTTCTTGGTCATACTCCATGCATATCTGTAAAATAAAACTGATGGAAGTACTGTAGAATTTCTTGCCATGACCCCATGGGAATATGTGGGGCCATTTTGAAGTTATGTAATGAAAATTGCTGCAGGGGAAACAGATAAATTGTGAGCAAGAAAGCATCAAGTGCTCTGTTAGCTGAAGTCAAGTGAGTCAATTGTGCTGGTTTTTCTTTTTTACTAGGTAGCGAAAGCAATAAGACCCATATGAAAAAACAGAGACCTAAAAACAGAATCACAACAGTGTTTTAAAGCTGTCTTGGACTTGCTTGGACTTCAAATACTGTTGTAATTCAGTGTTTGCCTGTCATGGTGCAGAGAGAACCATCTGTTTTTAATTAGTAGCTATATGTGCTTCTGTTACTAATAATAGTCCTAGGTACCTTAAAGGACTTTGTGTTTTTAGTTCACAACTGTCCAGATTTATCTTTGGTGAAACACCTCTGCTCCTTATTCTTCTCTTTGTTTTGCTGAGTCATATCACAGAATAAATGAACAAGAAGAAACTCATTCTAATTTTTTTTCAATTACTGCTTCAGAATCTACAGGAAAATACTTGGGCTCATATGTGAGAATATACATGAATAATTAGAGACTTACAAATAAAATACACGCTTTCGTATTTGTACTGTATATAAAGGGATGTAACAAGGAATTTAATAAAGGAAAAAGTGATGGCACTTTGGCACAGGTAGGAGCCAGCAGGATCTAATGAAAACAAAATAGGCTGTTTTAGAATTAGTGTTTTGCAACAACAGAGTGATGTGGAAATGGGAGTTATAGTGAATAAGGTGTAACTGAAAAGCATGCAATAAATTTAGTTTTACTAATGAAATAAACATGGCAAGTGGGAAGGACATTCAAAAGCTAGTTAATAAATATCAGCATGAACACAATTTCTGCAGACCATTAACAGATGATTTAGGGCAGTACAGGAACAGAAAGTTTTCTAAGTTAAAATAAGGAGATTGACCTTTTTAAAATTCCTATACATTTTAAAATCAAAGACGTCTATATAGACCTTTTTAAAATTCCTATACTCTTTAAAATCAAATATGTTCATTTAAATAGTGAAAGTTAAGACTATGAGAATCACATTGGAGAAGGAAGAAAGGCTCTAAAGCTGGTAACCAGGTGAATTGCTCCTGGCAGTGCAATGCTGGGTCACTGATAGACTGTGCTGGTCTGTTAGTTCTTCCTCAAATGCTTATGCCTCTGTACTTCTATAAATGGTTTGACCTTACTGACACATAAAGTTCCCCACACCTTTGTCTCTTCTCCTTTTCCTCTTTGAAGTCTATGACCTTGACTCAAATTACACTTCCCTCAAGGATTATAACAATTATATTTGTTGGATAAAGAAAAGGGAAAGGTTTTGAGGAGAAAAAGAAAAAGGAAAAAAAAAAAAACCAAACCAGCAACCAAACCAAAACCAGATAGAACAGACCATTGCAGCATATCTCAATTCATTTCACTAAAGGCCTTATTGCCTTCATGCCCATAACTTTATTGGGTGTCAGTTTCATATACTGAGCTGCTGTCTTGTCAATTGCTAGTAGAAGATAGTTTCTTAAATATGCTTTTATTAATTACTGTCCAATTTTAACACTTAATAGGTTCAGCATCCAGCCTGCTATGAGAAAGAAATTTGAATTCCAGAAGAGTAAAACTGTGCAATAATTTCACCTCTTTTTTTTTTGCATTGGATAAACTGAAAACTTTTTCCAATGATTTGATACTTCTTTAACAAAATGAGAAAAAAACCCACATTTTAAACTCATTGCTTGTTTCTCTTTCAGTTAGCAAAAATAAAAGTTTTTAAAATGGAACATCGCTGGATGGACAAAACGAAAATGTAATATTTAATAACAGGGATTAAATTCCTCTGATATCTCTTTTCTGTTTCCTTATGTCAAGCATCTGACCTTCATAATACTTCTCTGATAGATTGAAATAAACTTATTTACAAAAAAATTTAGATTGAAACTTCTTTTTCTGAAATAGGGAAATCCGAAACTGATTGGTGTTCGAGACCTCATTGTCATGAGACAATGAGATCTCTGCATGCCAACGGAAGCATCCTTAAGTATGTACCACAGATAAAGATAAATCAGCAGCTGAAACCCTTTCTTCTCAGTTTGACCATGTCAGACTTTCAACTGAAATCTGCTATTTCATTCTTTTTCTTTACTGTACCACTGAGACTTTCCTTAAAGGACATGAGAGACTCTGTCTCTTCTATATATTTGTCTTTTTGACTCCTGCATTTTACCATTCTCAGCCCAGTATTATACCAGTCTTTATATTCACTTGTTACTACCTGCTGTGAATAGCAAGAGTGTTACCATGTTAAATGCCCTGTACACCGAGGCATGGTCTGCAAGGTGGCTGGCCTCATTCCAGTCAGGATTCATTCTGTGTCATTGACAAGAAATTACATATCTAAGGATACTTTCTGGTTTCATTATATTAACACAATTTAATTTAACTTAAGGAGTTATGGATTTCCTTTCTATGTTATATCTCACTGATTGCAGCTTCATCAAATGAGGCCTTAGTGCTCCATCTTTACAGAAATTATTCAGACCAAAAAAGGTAACAAATAACAAAAAGTTAATTGAATTAACAAAATGGAAGCATGAGACATTATGTAAAAACAGCTATTTCTGTTCAGGTTTTCTAAGATTGCTGGTTTGTTGCTTTTAATTTGTTTGTTTGGTTGGTTGGTTGGTTGGTTTGATTTGGTTTTGGATTTTTTTGGTTGCAGTTATAAAATTTTGAACAGCCAGTTACACTCCAAGACCTTTGATGAGACTTTCAGATAACTCATTTTAATCTGATATTTATATGCTTCTGAGCTTTCCTTCCTGTGCAGTTCTAATTTTTAACTTTCTTGTCTCATATCCAAGAGCTGTAGCACAAATGAGCTCTATAAAATAAACAACCTCTATTTCCTGGCACTCAAGGAAGCCAGAACCCCTTAGCTCGTTTTTATAAACAGTTTAAAAGATACTTCATTTAAATGTGGATATTTGACCGTTCACTGCATCAGAGTAAAAAATACATGCTTTTTGCTTATAGCATCAAAGGAAACCAGAGGGTTAACCATGGACTTTTCTTGAGATCAAAATCCAACACTCAATTCTGAAAGGGCTTTATAATAAAAAAGCCATACACATTTAATTTAAGAAAAGAAAGCTTGGTATAATTTTCAAGCAAATTTCATTTTTATTTTGACTGTAGTAAAAAGGATTCTTTCATATGCATGTAAAGTGAAGGCAAGTGGGATGATCTTTTTATTAGAGGTAAAAAAGAGAGCATTTGACCTTTCTTTAAGTGATATATCAGCACATACTGTAAGAAAAACATGAATGACTTTGAATATTTCTTTTTTGTCAGAGATAATTAGCCTGCTTTTCTATTATTGCATTGGGATGAGGGAACAACTGATCTACAGCCAGTGAAATTGCACTGGTTTTGTTAAAGAGACATTGAAGCAAGCTTTGCTCTAAACAAACTTCATTTTATGAAAATGGTTTATTTTCTTTTATTTTGGTGAAGTTGGCATTTTCTTTGGGGTTATAGGTAATAATATCAGATAATAGTATCAACATATTTGAGCAGTAATGCTGTCAGTACATATCCATATTCTACATTCAGTCAAGAGACATTTTGCCACATCTTTAAGGGTTTTTTTGTTTGCTTTCTGGTTTGTTTGGTGGTTGTGGCTTATGTTGTTTTGTTTGGGTCTTTTTCTTTCTGGAGACACTATCCAGAAAGAAAATCTAGGCTCAGAACATTATTTTAGGTGTAGCTTCAATGTCTAAAATGGACTGTTCAGCATAACCCTTTTGACCTGACATCTTTTTGTACACAAAGGGAAATAAAATCTTATACACTTCTTGAAATTTTAAAATCCTAGTAAGGACAAAGGAATTGCATCATATTAATGATCTTTGCACATACATCAATAGCTGCTGACCATGTACTCTAATATCCCTGAATTCAGGTCCCAGCATTGGCAGCTTCTCAAATGGCTGTATTGATTTTGTTTTGCTTCCTTGGATTTTAGACTAATAGTTTGAATTGAATGAACGGACTTAAATCAATTTCACCAAGCTATAGTGGATCTGGAAAACATTCTTATTGTATCGGCCTGTTTTGCTCTATAATACACCTGGAGGTGCTGGAATGAGAGGGAATCTAAACACTGCATCCAGAAGAGAGTTCATTTCACAGTAATAAAATTTTTCATTCCATGGCACAGGTTAATATTTATATTGTAGAGCACTGGGAAGGAAACAAACATTGAGCCTAGACTATGAGTGGCAGGGGGATCTGTACATGTGTTACTGAAACATCTTGGTGTGTGCCATCCATTTGTGGTGCGCATTTCCTTCCCATCATGTAGGAGGACACCCACAGAAATCAGTGGACTGCAGTTCAGGAGTGGTGCTGCACACCAGACTCCACATTTGACATGAAAGCACCCTGGACTCCCTGGCAGACAAATTCCAGCTACTAACTACTCCAGGGTAACCAGTTGTGTGTCTCAGCACAGCATTACCATTAGTTCAATACTATCACACAGGTGTAGATATATATATACATATCTATATATCTATATATCTATATATCTATATATCTATATGTATATACACACACACGCACATATATACTAAATGTATATCACATTTAGTGATATACTAAATCACTGTTATCACCTTCTCTGTCATGGTTGTGGGAATTTTCCAACCAAATAAGTGGTCTGGTGCAGCTTTATTTATCTTGTTAGTTATGCTGGGACAGTACTGAAAATATGTTGTCACAAGGCATTTTGATATGTTGAACTTTCACATTACCCATTTTCAAATTTTCACTCGTCACCTTATTTTTTGAAGACATATGGGAAAAATTGATGAACCACATGGCTAGTGAGATGCTTTCATATTGTTTGACATGCAGCACAATGAGAATTCTTTAGTACTAATAAAAATAAATGCTTCAGAAAAAGGAAAATTAGGTAGTTGCTTAATCTTAGCCATAGAACCTCTCAAATTTTATGCTATTTTCCTCTGCCTTTGCAATTCTTTCAAACAATCCTGTATAAACAGATTTTTGGAGAATGAGAAGGAATGAGAAGCAAGAGAAATTTGTCAGTAGTATCTACCCTTTTTGCTTTTTTTAACATATACACATACATCTCTGTAGGAGCAGATGGCATGCTACGGTAAAATCAAAAGAGTAATTTTTTTAAAAGTAAAGGATAGGCAATTCTGATAAAAAACAGATGTGTAAATGCTTAATACTCTGCATTGTTACATGCTACAGCAGAATCTGTCTAGTCTTATGGCACTGCCCTAGATTCCCTTGCCTTTGTTCTAGCTATGCATCATTTAGAGCTCTCTTGGGTGAAACTGTAATACTGAGGAAATGGGAGAGAGAAAAGGGTGGAGGAAAAAAGGAATGAATTCCCATAAAAAAGGAGCATAATAACTGCTGGCATGTTGTATATATCACCTGTATGTGTTACATACAAAAGCACAGGGCTTATACAAAACAGCATGCAGCATTTTGACACACTAACAGAGTCATTTCAAGCAAAAGTGGAACATATGTTTTTATAAGAGAATTCAAAGCTTACAGTTTATAGAAAAGCAAAGTGCAAAGGTATTTCTAGAATGTTGCCATTTTAAGGTATTTTCAGCACTGCCTTTTCTAACCTTTTCCTTTCCATATATAGCAGGGGAAAACAGGTTTTTTCTCCACGGAAAACAGGTTTTTGCCTCAAATAATTCATATATTGTGGTGCTCTCTATTTTCAATAATTATACTGTCAAGATCCTACAGATGGGATGTCTGAGCGCAGAATTTCAAATTCTCAGAATATTGTTTGTGATATGAACAAATAGGGTAGGGATTTTTCTCAGGTATATTAAACAACATAGAACTCTCTGGATTTAATAGTAACAGTATTAACTATTAAGTGATAATTAGTATAATAACACTTCAGAACATTGTTGTACTTATCAACTGAACCAATCATTTAATTATATAATAAATCATCTGATAGTTTTTAATTTAACATTGTTAGTGAATTTCTTTTCCTGCCTGCACAACTTTTCTCAGTTGCTGAATTGGATACATTTAAGTTATGATAGTATGAATATTAGAATTTAACCAATAGCCTCATAGGAAAAGGTGACTTAAACACTTTGTGAATTTATATAAGAAGATGGAAAATAAATCCCAGTTTATGGAAAGAGTTCATAATTGATTATTTATTTGATAAAGATTTTACCTTGAAGAACAAAAATATTAGCCAAAGTTGCCCTGATTCTGAAGAAACAAAAACACTGTATATCATGGGATAATTTAGTGTATATAGGTATGTTTAAAGACAGAGGGCACTGCAGCAGCGTAAAACTACAACAGAGAGTTGCTATTGTAATGTACAGAATTACACAAGAATCTCATTTTCCCAAGCCTGCTCTTTTAACAAAATGTTAACTTGTAGGGTTTTTGTTTTATTTTCTATTTTGTTTTTGTATCAAACTTTTTATGAGGTCACTTTTTATCTTTGTTGGTCTTGAAATGTTGAGAAGAAAAATCAATTCACACCGTGTAGAACTTTTCAGATTATTATGTTCAGTTCTTTTTGCTCAATTGATACAAAAATTTGGTCTAACAGTTGCCTTATTGAAAACAAACGCCACTTATTAGAATGAGGAGTAGAAAACAGCTGTTACAGATGCATTAAGAAACATGGACGTTGCTAACTAAATGATCCATTGTGTAGCATTCTATTTTATTCTCAGCATGTATTAGAATTAGTATTTTGTGTTAATGGATGAATACTAAAATGGGAGGCAAATTTACTGTATAACAGTTATGTTCAGCTTCGTTTTCCCATCTCCACCCTGAAACGAAGTTCATTTCACTTCCAAGTGTAAGAATGTTTTGTCTTTAAAATAGATGAAGATACTGACTAAATGAGAAGACACATAAACACCTAACAGTCTGTTCTTAAGGACTCCTGGTATTAAATTCTTCCAGAGCAGGAGTTTGTAGTACGGCATTCAAGAAAGAAAGGAGAAAGAAAAATAAATTCTCCCCTTTTTCTTCCTCATTTTTCCCTTCTAAGTGGGAATCTTGTATTGACCTTGATGTATATGGAACAATGACACTTACAGAGCTGCTGTTACCCAATGTATCTGTCTTGGCAAGGAGGTAGGTATTCTTCTCCTAGAGCCTATAGCACACATAGCTCTCCAAGAACTAGAAAACAGAAGGAAAAGTCGTGCCAGTTTCATGGGTCTTGATTTTCACAGGAAGTTAGTTCATATTCATAATATTTGAGAAAGTAGTCCCTTAAAAACGTTTTGTAACACTGTTATATTTCCATGACACAGAAAGGGCAATAGGAGGTAAACATTTGGTTTTTTTGCATGTCCCATACTTTGAGGTTTTCAACTAAAAGTTCTAAATCCTAAATTCAAATCTTGAGAACTTTTATAAGGATAGGTGAAGGAAGGATATTGTATTTTCGTACAGTACTGCTGCTAGCTTTTTTAATATCCACTTTGCTGAAGATAAAGGGACATTAGATGGAAAATGCAGAGAGCTAGACAGGATTTAGGAAAATTATGTTCAAACTTTGAAATTATTTTCTGTTTGGGGGAAGGGAATCACTGTGCGCTGACTATATTGTATGAGAAAAAGGTAACATATTTTAGAATATAATTAATATAGAATCTACAAGAACTGATTCTGGCAAGATTAGCTATATAAGAAAAAAAACTACAAAAATGAATTTAAGAAACATTAATGGAAAACAGTAGCTTTCAGACCTTTGACTTGCTATTCATATACCCTGCTACAAGCTTGAGAAACAATGGAAATGAGTATAGAGAAAGAGACTAGACTAGGAACCCCCTTAAAATAGAACTCAGTGGAGTTCTGGAGTGAGGTGGGGGTGGGGGAGAAAAAGAGGTTGAGAAAGAGAGAGAGAGAGAGAGAGATGCATATATATCAAAAGAAGAAATTAACTAGAACTGCATTAGAAAATTTATTTTCTTATATTTTTCCACTTATAGAGCAGGAAAAAATTTGAATTTGATGATTAGAAGTTGCACCTAGATTATAGCTATCTGAATATACTCACAGTTAGTGAACTGCTTGCAATTTTTAGCTAACTGAATAAATGCAAATTTGGAATATGTTAGTCCAATTATAGGACTTCTTCAATGATAGCATGAGAAATTTAGTCTAGTAGTTCTGAAAAAGTATGTATAGACTGACAAGAGTTTCAAATATTTTTTGAAACTTACTCATAGATCTAAAAATAAAATTACACACTGTTGAGCAACTATATTACAAAGCATATCTGCCCCAGATCCTTCAGGTCTATCAAGACTGCATATCACAAATTATGTCACCCAAATGTTTGACATTGTGTACCAGGTTGATTTGATCAGAGAAACCAAGCAAACCCACAAATTGTCAAACTGCCTTAAATGACAACTACTACAGGATGGACCTTTTTCTCTGCTATGATAGTCTCTGACTAATATCCCTTAGAAAGGGTTGGTGGAGAAAGAGGAGTTTCTGTCACTTCATATCTGTATGTGTGTGCATGTCTCTCTATGTATGCCTGCGTCTAAAACCTGAAATATCAGTTTTCTTTATATTGAACTATAATTATATTGAAACTGATATTTCAGGCATGACTTTGGATGCATGCTGGGCCCCATAGTGGTAATGGAAAGTAAGGGGATTTCTTAGATGGGCAAAATATAATTAATATGAAGTAAAGTTCCCACTAATGGTCACAGGCCAGACCCAAACAGGATAATAAATTTGCATAAATTTGCAGTTTCTCTGTGGATGTGCCCAGAAGTCCTCTACCTCTGTCAAGACTTAGGTACACTGACTTTCCATATTGAGTAGTCAGAGGTGTGCAGGAGAGAAAGCATATTGCCAACAATGTGGTGTTGCTCAGAAACAGAAAACCTGTTTCACACAATGTTAATGGTATGACAAGAGACAAACTAATTACTCTCCCTACTCTTGGTAAATATTTCTAAACAAGCTGACGAAAGTCTTTGTTCACTCTTCATGTCTTCCATACTGGCTGTTACTTTTTATCTTTTGGAAAGGCCCAAACTTCCCATTTGTTTTCAGCATAAATTTTAGTGTGCAGAACAAGTAAAATTACATTGATAAAAATATACAGTTAGTTTGAACTCTGTCTTCAATATAAACATATTTAGTTCAAGAAAAACTAATTTAACATGTTATCACAGAAAGAATGATGACATCATTAAATTTATTCATAAATACTACACATATCAGGCCGGTGGAATTTTAATAAAATTAATAGATACAATTTAATCAAGAATTTCTCTGGCAGGTGTTTTTCTACAAACCAGTAAAACACTCCAGTAAAATTTATTTCTAGAGCTGACTTATCATAGACTATTGTGGAAGAATTCTCTATATTTTTGTATGACAGAATTTTTTTCCTACATATGGCCTCAGACTGCAGGTGAAAGAAGAAGAGTAAAGGAAGAAAATTAAATTATTGTACTGAAAGGTGTTTGATTGTGTTTTAGAGGTATCTAGCAGGATCAGAGTAGGTATGAGACTCTAGGGACCATTCATAAAATTAAATGAGGTGAGTCCCAAGATTGTGTAGATCTTGGGAAATTGCATCACTGTTCTGAATTAAATTGAGCAATTTCTTCTTGTGCTGAAAATCTTGCCAAGGAAAAAGTAACAATTTAGCCTCATTAATTAACCTAATTGCCTCTTAACTGGACTTGGATAAATCTAAAAGAGACACTTGTGGTCTCTTAGTACTGAGTGCCCATCAAATAGAGTTGCTTTTAGGTCCCAAGGCTTTTGTGGTCTGGCAGTGAGCCATAACAGTCTTGTTTTCTTATTCCTCATCTCTCTCTTCCACTACAAAAAGTTTATGTGCTTCTGAGTATCCATCCCAAATCCTCTTACTACCCCTTTTTTTTTTCTTCCCCATATTCAAAGGACTTCCTGCAACCTGTAGTGATAGCCTTGGGAGTTTGTGCTAGAGAGAAAATTATCAGGTCTATACCTTCATATTTGTGCTCTCTGCACTGAGAGAACACTCTTCCTTAAAATTCTGCCTCGAAGTGTCATTCCCTTCCTTGCAATGCTTTTTTTTTCTCCCCTACCTTTTCCATTTTCTCTGCAGGCATATCAAGTTTGTTTTACTTTATTTACTGCTATTACTTTCAGACTCATATCTTCCTGTAATTAGGAAATGTCATTGAAGCATACAGTTTGAGTTCACACTTTTGGCTTAGCTTTGCCATTTTATCTGGTCAGAACTAAATTTTTAATTTGGAAGACTAGCAGAGGAAGGTACCACAAAAGATTTCCAGTCTGCCCTCAAAAATGATTTAAGAAAAAAAAAAACTTCAAGTGTTCATAACAGTGTACAAGTCAGGCTAATTCCTCAGGTTCATTATGTAAACAATATTTCCCAGAGAACAGAGTGTGAGAATATCGTTAAAGCTCTTGACATATCAGAAAACCTGTGAGAATCTGGAGATTGAAAGAGATTGCTATCCAAATTTCCCTACCTTACAAAAAGCTATGTGCAGACCATAAAAGAAAGTGTGCTGAAAAACAAGCGTGCTGCCTTTTCAAGAGGTAGTTTTGTATCCCTGTTAATACTATAAATATTTCTATACCAAAAATTTGAACCTGATTTCTCCAAATCCATTTTTATTCAGACTGAAAATTTGTAGCTACCTCCTATGTATGCAAGAAATACTCAATAGAAAGTGGTGAGTATATAGCAACTGTCAGATGCAAAGACAGTGAAAGCTGCGCAGTACTATTTGAAAGATTTTATTCTATCTTTGTTAACAGTTGCTCTGATTTAAAAAAAGATTTTTTTGTAGTTGGCTTTTCTGTAAGACAAGTAGAAAGTGTAGTTTAAAACTTTTCCCATTGCTGATGCAGCCTTAGTCACCATCAGCAAATTGAGCAATGCGACCAACAATTTTAGTTTCCCCTTGTAGTAGTATCCTGTGGGAGTCAAAAGATTAGGGACATGCACCTGCTTTATAAAATCAATCAGTTTTGAAATACTGGAAGGAACTATTAACTGAACCTGCTTCTACTTCTGGAGAAGGTATCCAACAAATTATTTTTGCAATTAGATAAATAAAGATTAGAAGTCTTCAGAATATTTTACTGCAACTTCTGCCATCTCTTGCAGAAACAATCATTTACTGGAGAAGAAAGTTTGCTCCATTTAAATAGAGTCTAGTAAATGTGTGGGATTACAGTAATCAATTTCACATTTATATTGAACATCGAGACATAATCATTGAACTGAATAAACAAATAATAAAAACCAGATGCTCTATCTTGTTTGTCAGATACTACAACATCAAGAACCACATATATATATATATATTCAAAACAGTCTACAGTTGAAACAAAGCATAGATTTATACCAATTTCCTTAAAAACAGTCCACTGAGCAAACTTTTAGGGAGTTTGAAAAAATGTTTCTGTACTTGAGACTTGTTCCTAACAGAATTTCTATCTAGACTGAATGAAATTCTTGTGTCCAAAAGACCTGAAATGTTTTGACTTCTATCATTTGCCTCTAGTCACTAGAGTAGTATGAATATAACTGAACTGCAAACAAAATATTCACCAAATTTCTCTGTAACTCCATCTAATTTTCTTTAACTAGAAAATTTCTCCATAGAAAGGTCTTACAAACAAGCTGAAACCACATGCCAAAACAAAACAAAAATTTTAAAGTATGGTTTATAAGAACACTATCCCTATCTATATAATTCCTAGTAATAACACTGTTTAGAAGCATCAAACATATATACATAAAGAAAAGAAACCTCTTTAAGGAATTCATTGGGGATTTAAATTAGTGCAATTAATACAATGTTGCTATAATATTTTATAACACTGGAAAATTCAGTTCCTGAAGATTACAGCCAGTAATTTATTAATTTTTTTTTATTTTATTATCTGATTTTAAAAACAGTCTGATTTTAAAATCTCTTTGAGCTGACAGGATCTGGGGAAAATCTATGAGATTAAAAGAAATTATTTCTCACAAAATTAAGTCAACTGTCATGAAGAATTGAGAAATACTACTTTATCGCTCTACATCTCTCAGGAAGAATTCTTTTTCCTGAAAGGGCTGTTAAGTATCAGAACAGACTGCTTAGGTAGGTGGTGGAGTCACCATCCCTGGAGGTGTTCATGAAATGAGTGGGCATGGCATTTACTGCCATGCTATAGTTGGCAAGGTGTTGATCTGTCAAAGGTTGGATTTGATGATCTCAGAGGTCTTTTCCAACCTAAATGATTCTGTGAAATGCATGTGAGAGAAGGGTACTTAGGAAAGAGCTGCTACAAAGACACCTGCCTCAAAGGCATCAATTGACACCTTCCTAAGACATTAGTTTGCCTTATAGAACAAGAAAATCTATAGATATATGCAGAATTACCAAGAGAGCCATTCCAGTGTCTAAAGGCTTATATAAAACAGAAAAATAAACCAAAAACAACAAACAAACAAACAAAAAAAAAAACAAATGCAAAAAAACCCAAACACAAAGCAAATCACCACCACCAAAAAACAAACAGAAAAACAAATCAAACTCTACTAACCTGTAAAATAACCCTTGAAAAGCTCTTTTCCCAAGCAACTAACCAACAACAATAACAGCAAAAATATCACAGCCATTTCAGCACAGAAGTAT
Organism: Rhabdornis inornatus; assembly: GCA_013397075.1. Lineage (NCBI taxonomy): Eukaryota > Metazoa > Chordata > Aves > Passeriformes > Rhabdornithidae > Rhabdornis > Rhabdornis inornatus. The sequence goes on along the minus strand of VWZS01004232.1, from coordinate 158,663 downwards.
GGGATTCTCAACTATGCCAAAAAAAACATTAAATTACAGTATCAAGTACTTGTACTGTCAGGATTGTCTGCATTGTGGATGTTGCTGATTTAAGTCCTCAGTGGACTTAAACCAAAAGAGTTTTTACTTGCCAGAAGCATTAAAAACTGTCTGAACACCTTCTTTTCTATGCCTGCCAGTCCCTGATGGCAGATATCTAAGTGATAGATACTGTATGTAAGCTGTCAAGGATACAGCTTCCAACGACTAATATCCTCTAGGCTGCAACTATTTCTTCATTTTAAAGCTGAAGGAAGGGCTTGCATTACCTGCTAGATCTCTTCAAAAGAACCTATATTTCCAGTCATTAGGTATATATGAAATTGATGCTTAGTGTTCTTCCTGTACTGTGATTTAAAACATTACCTGCATAGTTTAGCATAGACACTAAAAGACATCCTCACCAAACTCTAGTGCTTAAATGTTCTTCTGTTCTAGTCTTCTCTTTACCATTGATATCCTAGTGACTGAAATATTATTAGACTCCTACAGAGACATCTCAAGTACACATAGTCCTCATTCATCAAGAAATGATGTTGAAGCAACAAGCAGGCTTCACAGCACCATTCCTTGTGCCTCCAACTGGTGTAGGAATATTTGCCTTTTCCTGTGACCTCTGTGTGCTTTAGATACATTTTAGGTAGACTGTAATGGAAGGTACCTGCAGTATAATTTTCCTGAAGGAATTTGATGCATTCTGTTATGAAATTAATGAGTTCTACATTTTTTTTATCTTCAGACTGCTTTTTTAATTCTTGTTTTGTTTTGCATATAGCCCTATGGTTTCAAGACAAGATTAAGATCACAGCCATGATGGAAATTCCTAGTTCTAAATCACTCTTACGGATTCTTGGCAGTTCTGATCTAGTCTGGCATGTCTCCTCATTCTTTTAATAGAACTCAGAAGGTGTTCAGCAGTAAGCTGAAATTTGCACTTTCAAAGAACGGAAGCATCAGGACTGTTCTGACAGTTTCTGTACCACACTTACAGTTCCTTGGCCTACGACAGTGGTAGATGTCACGACAGGAAGCACAGGATGCTTGGCAACCTGAATCTGGAGATTTGTAAGCAGTAAATCCAGGATGGCCATCTTATGAAAAAATGTTTCTTAGGCTTTTTGAAATGCTGGCTTTTTTTTTTTTTCCCCATCATCAGTGGTCACTATGGTCAAATACAGTGACTGGAACAATGCAATTGTCTTTCTCTGTGCACAATACTAATCAGTAATAACTTTTATGTGAAAGAAGAAGGTGTTGAATATCTAAGAGTTTATGCTAAAGAAGTTGTAGAAGAGATAGGATTTATGTAGAGAATACTGTTTGTGTGTCTACTGTGGGACAGTCATGCCTCATGTTGCACCTTTCTACCTAGTTGAAAACTCACGTAAGAATTGTCCTATTTGTGGAAGCGGGTCCTTCTACCTTGGTTTTTCATAATTTCCCTAGGTTTCAATCTATGGCACAAAGAAAAGATTTTCAGGCTGGCTGAGAACCACAAATGAGGGTATGAACACTCTGTCCATCCCAGTATTGAACATTATGAAAACAGAGACGCTTTCTACTGCGTCTGGTCTCTAGTATGCTATTACTGAGTTTGTATTTAATGTATTTTGTGAGGCTTCTGTGCCTATTCTCAGATGTGTGAGTATGAGTAGGCTAGTCTTTTGTGCTTTCCAAAAACTTAAAACTGTGAATGTGTCTTCTGACAGTCAGTCTCTAGACTTCCTTTTCTTTTTTTTAATTTTGCAGATAATAAAGTATAATCCATTGAACAACTAATAATCACCTTAGATAAAGAAACCTTTTGTTATCATTCAACATCTCCTTACCATATCTAGCTGAAAGAAGCATCTTCAGGAGACACATGTTTTCTATTTGAAGTGCATTTTAATTTTCCTTTTAAAGTCTTCAGAAAAGTGGATATACATGTAATTTCCATTCTCCTTAAAATCTCTGGACAAGAAATAAAACCAGCAAAACTACCAATTAAATGTAAAGTCTCTACCTTATATACCCTGGTTCAACAGACAGTAAAAAATGCTATCCTAAGATACCCTGTTCTGTCTTGCTATCAGTAGATAATATTGTTTCTACTTCTGCCTTCTCATTTCAAACTTTTTTCCTCTTTTCTAAATAAAGGATAAGAAGCAAAGCATTTCTAACTTTTCTTCTTTTTATCCAGATGTCCTATTTAAACCTTGGCAACTGGACAGAAACATAAAACAGAATGAAAAAAAAAACTTAGAAAAATCTCTGTGTCTTCTTTTGTGTCTTGCCTTATGTACACTATTTTAGGTTTCATTCCTATTTTCTTTTTTAAATGCTAATACCTGAAGGCCAAAGAAACCCTGCCCCGTTATCCACCTGATGTGACTTTTGTACAGTTATTTTTTATATTCAGAAAAATAATATTTCTATATTTTGCAACCCATTCAGCAAAAATACCATTACCAATTCCTCATTTGTCCATCTCTGAAGTAGCATCAGTTGAACAACTTATGAGGACCTTAGGGGTAGAAATTAATAGAAAGACTGCATTTGGTTTGGTTTGGTTTGGTTTGGTTTGGTTTGGTTTGGTTTGGTTCAGAAAACTAAATTTCATTGAATTGCAATTCCCAAAAAGTATTACCGTTGATAACTGGACTATAACAGAAGTCATAGTGTACTAGTTGGAAGCAGACCAGTGGGAGATCCCAAATCAGAATTAGAATTTAATAGCAAAATTAAGGTAAAGGCAATAATACAGAAACACTGTCTTAAACTGGCAGAGTCAGGATATGACCTGACACCCTGCTGGCCAGGGTGGTGGTAGCAGTCCAATTAAATGGTGGCTGCAGTCCAGTTGGAATGATTGATGCGGTTCTGTTGAAGCAGTGGTGCTGTGGAGAAGTCTGGCCCTTTCCTGGAGGCCCACTATTGACTATGAAGCTCTTTTCCTCTGGGAATCCAGTGGGTAGTGCTGGTCCTGGTGTTCCCAATCTCAGATTATATCCAGGCAGGAATGCTTGGTTCCTCCCCATGGGTGGAACATCTCGCCATGAGATGATGTAATTTTTGAGTCATGCAGTGAAACTTGATTGCCCATTGGCAGAGATAGCCCCAGAGGGATTTATGAGGGATGAGTCCTGGAAGAGATGAAGAACACAGTCCCTCATGTTTTTAACAGCTTATGAACATGGTAATAAAAGACATAATTTAGGTTATGTCTTGCATTATAACCCAAGACACATAGAAAACTACAAATTTGCATTTAAATGGATGGTTAGCACTTTTCAGTGTCATAAAGAAAAGCAGGAAAGTTGTCTTCCTTCAGAAATGCAAACACTTGATTTTCAGCTGTAGGTTTATATCTTCTCTATAGCAAATGCTGAAAAATACTGCCATAGTGGAGCTCACTTAGCTTGGAGTGCTAAGCATTCAGTAAATGCAAGCAACAAGCACGTACTAATTTCAACCGCTCAGGACTGAGGAGACTTAACTTGCCAGGTTTGTTCGGCTTTTCTTTTCCACTCAGCTGGTATTGAATGATCCAAACCAGAATATGATGTAGCTTATTCAAATGTGTGTATGGGTTTCCCACATAGCTTGGGTATAGAGTATGAATTTCCAAACAAAACCTTCCATGTATATAGGATTTTGTCAGACTCAAAATGGCAAATTTGAATCTTTACTCTCTTCTCTTTCACTGTTTGCCTTTTGATTGTTATTTTCTGTTTTGATGTGGGTTTGCTGTTCTTGGCAAGGGGGTGGGTGTTGCTTAAATGTTTAACATGCATATTTCCTACTCACAGAACCAGGTAGTAATTTCATAATTAGTTTACTTGCACTAAATTGGGAAACTCTAAGAAAGAGAGTACCTTCAAAATAGATATAGTGAAATCTGATATCACATTTTGACTACCTTCCAGGGTCCCATTGCTGAGGGTCAATATAGATCAATATACAATAATAGATAAATAAATAAATAGATAAATAAATAATAGATAAATAAATCAAATAGATTACAGTAACTTGGTTGGTAACACACTGACCACCCTTGACAGAATATGAAGTATTGGACATATCCCTGAATTGTCTTTCAAAAAGTCGTACAGCTCAGATGAACAGAAAAAAACATTGGGGCTTATTGGTTTGGGTTTTTTCCTTTCTTTTTTTTTTTTTTTTTTACTTCTAAGCATTGCTACAGTAACATATTTTAGTGTGTTTTACATGAGTTGAAGCAGCCAGCCACTTAGAATTGAACCTTTGTAGGTTTTTTAAACTGCAGTAATGCCCTTATTCTGTAGTCTATGTATCCAAAAGTTGGGTGCTGTTTAAATCTTCTCCAGTTGTTCTCTGTTTCTGGAACATTCCAATTCCAGTGAGGTTTTCACAGCTCCATTCCTATGCTCAAAGTATTTCTCTCCATGTGATTTATTCCTGGCACCATTGGCTCTTTGTGATTACTCAGAGCCAAAGAGTCTTAACAGAATTCTGCTTCCTCTAGTGCTTCACTTTGTACTGATCAGAAATGTTGAATATGATCCCCTGAACAAGAAATCATCCTGTTTCTATGGGAGAAACATGAAAATGAGAACATTTTACCTGCAAGATCTCCTGTGCAGCTGGAAAATAGGGCATCACTATCTGTCAAGAAAGACTGCCATAGATCTACAGACTGAGAAAAAAATGCAAAAGGGTTGTATCAGGATAATTTTACATTTTGGGTGGCTGTAAAGAAGAGTGTCGTGAGCTGAATAAGGAGCTGCTGGCTCATCTTCTCTCAGTAAGTGCTGAATCAACATATGTGAAATTTTTGCTTGGAAGTACTAGCTGTGAATTTCTGGGGAATCTGTGGAGAGCTGGACCCCAAATGATTTCGGGGAAGATTTTAAAACATATGTAGATGGTCCTGAAATTTTAAGTCATGGAAAGCTATAATTCTCAACATATTGTTAGGAGGAATAAGGTACACAGGTGTTCCCACTGGGAACTTGTTTTTGTTTACAGTTGAGCATTTGGAATGAGGGCCTCAGTGCTGGGAGATCTGAAAGTACTGAACTCCAATCCTATCCTTGGCACATCAAGACAATTATTGTAACTTCCACTAGTGCACTCAGTTAATGCTCATGTTCGTGGGAAAGGAAATATGCAGAGGGATATTTTTAGATATCTGCCTAGTATGAACCACTTGGTAAAATGCCTACTTACAATGTATTAGATGACTGAGGCAGTCCTCCTCATAAGGACAAGAGCCTGGAAATTAAAATTATGTCTACAAATAAGTATTCGTAAGGCTAGGAAAATTTTATCTCTGTGTATACGTGAGACATTGACACAGAAAATTTTCCGAGATGTTGACACAGTAAATTTTCAGAATTTGCTTGCCTGATGCTTTATAGAAACTTCATGTTCTCCTCACTGTAGACCAACATTTTCTTCCTTAACTGAGAGATGTCTTATCCAGTCAAGGATAACAACTACTATATTCTATTTGACTTGCAATGAGGTAATGTGACCAGACTAGCTTATGTCCACAGTGAAAGAAGAAGTCTGTTCAAAAGAAATAGATCATAAAAAGGAAAAAAAAAATCTTAGCATCCAAATTCATCACTGGCAAGAATGATATCTTCAACCATGGGGAGTCAGGTATATTCTTCTTTACTCTCAAAGCTAGACCAGAAGCATCTGAACCATCATAAAGTTACCTCTGTGCTATCCCTTGTGGTGCATCTATTCAGCAGGCTCTATGTACTGGCATGGAACAAATGGATATATTTTTAGAATGACTTTCATCAGCTCTCACTTGGATTTATCAAAGATGGTAAATGTATGAGTGGAAAAATGCATTTATTTTCAGGGGCTCATTTTGAAGTGATCTACTTCCTAAGTCAATATATCAGCAAGTAAGCTGCAATGCAACAACCCCATTGCACATTTTGAGATCTATCACTATCACCCAGAAGTGATATAATAAGGCAGAAGAGTGTTTACATCAAAACCAGTGTTCTGATGGAGGAATTAAATTAACACTCCAAAGAACACTCATGTTCCAATATTAATTGAAAGTACAATCAGTAATATCAAAGTCAGATAATTCTTACAATATTTTATATGAAAACCCACATCCTTCTAAACATACCTAGAACTTCTCTATTTTAATTGGTGATATGAGAGCTAAAGGCTCACAGTTTCTTGTGCTTTTATAAGTGTTGAGGGGTGCTTGTTTACTATCTTCATGAACTGTGATCAATGAAAGAAACCCCCACATGTAGAAAAAATGTAAAATTCAGACCAGATTTTAAACTCAAAAAAAAATATGAATGCTTCCCTCTGGTGATTAAAGTAACCCCTTCCAAGCTTCCAAATATTAAATAAAGTCAGCATATCAAAATGAAGCCAATCCCTTCAAAGTAAGTACATTGCAAAGGGTAAGGCAGACAGCAGATACTCCTTAGTGAAACTGGATGATTATGTAAAATGCAAGTAAAAAACAGTTTCCAGCACATATGGCAGCAGAATTTGAGAGCTGGTGTCTGCAAGAGTGTGAGAAAAGTTGTTCCTCCTTTTAGTTGCTGGTTAGAAGGAAAAACAGTCCTGAGGAGTTTATTCATTGTCTTCCTGGATATAAAAGCCCATTATATAGAAGGTCCTCTCCTGCAATGCATGCCATACCTTCAAAGGGGTCTAAATTTCAATTTGTCTTTTATGTGCTTAATGGTTCATAGGCTTCCCTGATCTTACTGTTTTAATTACAAGGAAATAATGACAGATAGCTATCACAGCTAGGTGCACCCTTTAATATGACTGACTTATTAAAAATTATTAGTTGACTTTCCTATAAAAAATTTGCATGTGAAACAACTGCAATCTTGTTGTATACTTGAAAAGACTACAAAAAAAAATTTCATTGTTTAAGACATACAAATTCTAGCCAATGATTCCTCATGAATTATTTGCTATGCTATTTGTAATTTAGATTTCCTAATCTCTTGTTATTTTTATCAGGTAATATTGTTCTATTTTAGTTTGGGATATAAAAAACCCTGAGAAAGTATAAAGAACACAAAAAATAAACACCTGTGGGAAATTACACCCTTCATATAATTAAATAAATATTTTTACACACATAAAACCCAATTTCTTCAAGAGTCTGTGATGACACTTTCTTTTGATAGACTAACTGTTGTTCACATGAACAATTTGTAAATAAATTGAAAAGGTACAGTATTGTCAAAATTGTATGGTGTTCTTGTATCTCAGCCTATGCCAATGAATACTTACTCTCAGCACCACTATTTTCATTATTGTTTTCTTTTGTTTGCTGCCTTTTTTAGTCCCAAGTATACAAGTATGCAATTATACTACATAACTTTTGAAAAAGATGGAGTCAAGGATTTCTTAAGCACACTTTGATATGAAAGGTTAACCATTGGTTAGAGGCTGGTGTAAGTCTCAAGGAGTAACTACAAATACAGTGCATATTAATTTAAACCATGATTAATAAAAGAGAAAAATACAATGCTCTCAGGACTTTTAGAAATTTCCAGTATTTTATTTTACTGTTATGGAATGAGTGTCTAATTTTATCATATTGCCATAGAACATGAGGATATTACCATATGCTTCTTTTTATGACAAAAGTGTAGGCAGATATTTAAGTATGGTTAAATGAACTAATTTATCTACAAAGCTACTGGTTATCTTTCTCTTCTAGAATACTTATTTTCATTCAGATCATACTTTCACCCATTGGCTTGCTAAAATAATATTTTCAATAAGGATTATTTAGATGCCTGTTTCTGTTCGGAATATTCATAACAGCCTTTAAAAGGTGAAATTGCTTTTTAAAATAAGGAGCCACCCCTAGCCACTTCTTCTGCCCTATTAGACAGGTAAGAACGGAAGTACATGACGCTTAAGTAATAAAGGACTAGCAACAGATAACCTTGGTCTGTACATAAAATGCATAGACAAATAAAAGGAAACAAAATAGATGAAGCTATGCTACTTATTAATGATTTCTCAAATTAAAACTACGCTTTGTTCTTCCAGTTATGAAAGCCAGCTTGTAAAGGCTAGTAAACATAACTAATTTTCTGTCATAATTGGTTCCTAATAACTGCACCTCTCTTACACTTCTTGTCCAGATTTTTCAAAAATTAAACATAATTACAGTAAACTATTTGCTATGTCTTCAAAATAAAATCTATGGAAGCAGCCATTTTCATCACAAAAAGCTTTATTAGATAGTTATCCATTGTAAGCTTGGCCTCAGGATGGAAAACTAACAAACTAGTTGCTAATTACTTAAATTGGCTGTCTCCTTGGGAAACAGAGTTTCAATAATGCATGACTTAAACACCAAACTGTGTTGTTTATCCTTTACAAAAGGTATCTGTTCCTTGCCACAATGTCTATTCCGGTTCAGAAAGCACCACATAACAGTACTTAAAAGAGTGGTAACAGCAAGCCTGTTCAAGACAAATTACTCATGAAAGAGGGGACAGAGAGAACGAATAGATGGGTTCCACATTTATTGAAAAGAATAACCTATTGCTCTAGAATTTTTTTCTTGATCCTACTTTCTTTTCATATTGTGACCCAGTTGTTACATGAGCTGTCATTGTGAAGATAATTATTTAACTAGGAAGGGTCCTACAACCAGAAAATCAGGGTCATTTTACCAGTTTAGAGGCTTTGTAAGATTCTCTCTTATACAAAAAATCCCCATGCTAATGGAGGGGGGAAAAGGCCTTTTTTTTAAGCTTAAGCCAACTATTTCTGCAAAAGCCCACAGCCACACTTCATTTGAGATTCTTTTTTGGATGGGGAAAAAATGTAATTGATCAAAAATAATTGTATTTGTTAAGTGACTTTTATTTTCAAGAATAAATAAAGAACACCTGCAAAACATTTTTTTTAAAGCTTGGGAAGAATTAGGCCTTTCCACCAACGCGTAGAATAGGTACAATATAACTTTTAAGACCAGCTGCAGTGAATATAAAATATTCCTATTAAATAGTTGATAAAAGAGTAGTAGGAAAAAACTATTTTTCTTTTTATTACAAATAATTGGTGAAATAACTTTAAATAGTGAATGCAGTCATTTCATATTGGTGAACAAATATAAAACCTGACTTCTCAAATAAGCTAAACACAATGAAAAATTGACTTATTTCAAGTTGTGTATAGATAAATTAAACCTTACACTATACTAAAAGCCAACACACTCAAGCTTATAGAATGAGTTTTCCAGAGAGCTCTATCCACCATGAAAAATTTAAAGGTTTTTTTAAATGTTGCATGACAGTTTAGATAAACTTTCATTTAGGAAAAGTCTTACACTTAACATTCTTATTTCTTTACTTTGTGTCTTGTTGATGAGATAAAGTAGATATACATTTGCTGTGATTTGGTGGTGTTTTGTCAAGATGAAGTTCTGCTTTAATTAATTTTTCAAGGCACATGAAAATTGAAAAAATAATTATTTCCTTAAATATTATCCATTCTTCTTAAATGAAGCATTACTTCCCAAAACAAAACTGGATTAAAAAGCCAGTATTCTTTATATTTGTGTTTTAATTACAGAGAATATACATGGATCTCCAAACAAACTCTATATCACACATGAGCTTCCAGATGCATTCCAAATCTTTCTGTCAATACAAAAAATGTGACATTTACAAAGCTTCCAAGGGAGACAAGTAATCTTTCCTATGAAAGTAGGTAGTGAAATGGTTTGAAAAATAATTACATGCAAAAATGGATCACTTTCAGAGTCTTTCTGCAAGTTCCACTGTCTTCTCAAGAATGCCTGGACCCAACCTAATGCATGAAGGGCTAAATAATATCTTCGTGACAATACAGCTTTTAGGAGTTTTTCCTGTCTGTGAACTTTTCGCTTGCAATTGAGCTGAGTGTGATTTTTACTTCGCTTTCTCACTATTTGGCAGTCACAACATTTGCATTACAACTATAGGTTGGTCACCTCTCTATTGCCATTTTCCTCTTAGGAAATGCAAACTAAATGGTGTACTGAGCTTGCAAAACAAAATACTATGCATTGTCTCTCAGCCTTCCAGGACAGAGCATTGTTTGTGCTACCTTTGACACAGGTTCCCCTGAGTTAAAATTCTAGCTTACTACAGCTGGAGTGTCTATAATGCTGTGCATTTGTCTGCCACCAAAGCATGTGTCCTGTACAGATGGAGGTATGCTGCTCATGATTTGGCTGTATGGGTAGCCAGAATAGAAAAAAGGGCATTTTGTGTTTTTTATACAAATAATCAGAGAAATGAATGCAAAGGTCTTGTCAAGGTTATCATTCATTAGCATGAATAGCAAGCAGTAAAATCTTAAACAAGTAAAAAATCCCACAGAAAGTCCCAAACCCTGAATGTAGAAATTTAGTCTCACAGCTTATATTGCATCCTACATTTTTGGTCAATTTATTCTAAAGCCAATAGAGATTGAATGTAGTGGACTGAAACACTATATAGTCCACTTGAAATACGACAAGGAAAAAACACATTAGCCTAATCAGTTCACCTCTTAATGACTGAGTGGCAAATTGTGAAGAACTTGGTACTGCCAGGATCCAGTAGGCATTGAAACAGCTCTTAGAGTCTTGCAGGAGTGCCCACACACATTGTCAAGACCATTTCTGTAGCGGCCCCTCACGCTGTAACATAAACCTCACACATTTAGATCAGCTCTGTGGAGAAATCTATCTTTTGCTAAACTGGTGCTAAGTGGGACCAATGAGTCCTGTGGTTTGTACAAAATAAGAATGCTGACTTCCTCCTCATTTTTAGATGTGTGCAGAAAATGGCAAAGGCAGCAGAATGCAGCCATGGCCCTGCTCTCCTCCTTTTCATATGCCTTACTTGGAAAAATCCCCAAATTTGGGTCCTGTAAGAGTGGAATCCAGGATGGAAATTGGTTAGTGTGCTGGCTTTTCACTGCTCAGTGCTCTCTGGCACAGCCACTGGTTCAGTGAATTGTTACAGGGAAAATACACACATTATTACACTTAAGCACAGAGAGATGAGCAGTAATGAAATGCTAATGTGCAGCAGCCATAGGGTACTGATTATTGACATAAATAGTAGTTCAAGAAAATGGCTTTTTTTTTTATGATGACTGAGCAATAATCAATATAATATGTTTAGCCATCTCTTGATAGGAAAATAATGTAATAGGGTAGCACTGAAAAGAAGAAAAATGTACATGTACATATAATAGAGGTAGAGGAAGGATCTGATGAGAATATGGGCAAATGAAGTATAGCAGTTTTCCATAAGAGAGATGTGAGCTACAAATAAATGACAGAATTAATATAAGCTGTCTTTGTTTATTCCAAAATATTCATGTGTTAAGAGCTACATTAGGAAATGTTTTGTACTTAATAAGGTCTGATATAATGTGCATTCTGTTTAATTTCATTTCATAGATTGCACTCTCAAGGCAACTATCAACAGCCTCTGGAATATATAGCATTAACATTTCTAAATGCACTCATTTTTCACTTGAATTACCAAATGACACCAATAAAACAGATATTAAAATATGCTGGTAAATTTAGAATATGGCCATCTGAAGTTTTAAGGATGGAATTAAAGAGATTTCAGGGTTTAGACAAGAAAATCCAAGATGAGAAATACACCTGTTTTAATCTCCTAGGGAATCTTGACAGAAACTTATGTTATATGTCTACTTAATTCCTTTGTCATACTATATGCAAGAAAAGGGGTGGGATTCTTCTCCATCCCTAGAACACCTTGGTAAACAGAATTAATTTAGCACAACCTTAAGATCACTTATGCAACTGTCATCATTTTGGCAGCATGTGTTTGACTTCCCTTTCCTGGGTGCTACTCTCATAGCACCCAGGTTCTGTGTGTACTGGCTGCAGACTTCTTAGCACTCTTAAACAGAAAAGAAGCAGAAATGGAATTGTCAGAGGAAAACTCAAGAAAGTTTGGAAGTCTGCTTTTTGACCCTGAAAATATACTGATAAAATATAATCAAATATTCTGGTGAGATGGCATTGTATTCTCATTTTAAGTCATCTTTAATTCCTGATGCCTGTTGATTATTATTTTATAATTTAAACTAGTGATAAACTATTTTAGCTTCTGTGAACAGAAGATCTAATCCTCAAGTCCTGAAAACCATAGCTCTACAGAAGTCATGAAATAAATATGTATTTTCCCCTACNAATATATAAATATATAATATATACATATAAAATATATAAATATTATACATAAATATCTATAAATAACATAAAAGGGGAAGTTTCAGAGATACAGTCATTAGGAAAATTAATGTCTACAGTAATTAAGTAATGAAAGACAAGTGGGAAGCTTCAAAAATTACTTAAGGAACTATATATTAAAAAATAGTTGAAGTATTTCATTGCCTCAAAGACTTAGATTGAAGTCAGATACTATGTAATTAATAGAATAGACACAGTTATCCAAAGTTTTGCTGAAAACAGCTGTCATACCGGATAACCACATAGGATGTGAGACTGCATATACATGAGCATTTTGGTTATATAACATAGGAAAGCCTTTATATAAAAGGAAACCCTTTATATATATGTACCATTTTTGTTAATTCAAAATAGTCTTTTGTCAGGACTTCTTTCATGGGGA
>VWZS01004232.1:96883-142684 GCA_013397075.1 Rhabdornis inornatus | reverse complement strand
ATCCTTATAGCTTGTCACTGTATTTCCAAAGAGAGCAGAAAGTTCATAGAAATGGTTGACTATTTGGTCATTTTCAATGTTAGTAGAGTATTTTTTTTCATCTTCCCCCTTTCTTACCTCCCAGTCTTCACTCTCACTGCTTATGGTGCAAGTCTTTGGTTTTTTCCCTATTTTTTCTGGTTTTTTTTCAAATCAGAGGGGGAAGGGGATGCCCAGTGTTCTTTCATCTGTTATTGAATTCTTAACAAATAGTAAATGAATTAGTTTAATTTATATTGTCAAAAATACTGACTCTCCTTCCTAATTACAGTGTTTAAAATTAACTCTTTGCCTGCATTAACCTGCCTGGAAAATTTATGTGCAATGATAACCACTGTAGAATTTTAACACTTGAATCCTGTCATACCTCAGATTTGGGGATATTTCAGAAAATAATTTTCAGAAAAATACAGCAACAGCATTACGGTTCCTGATATTTAGTTTACTCATCTGGCCAGACTGTTGGTCAGTTTTTCTGTAGCTTAACCTTTGTTGCATATGTACACAAGAAAATTTCAGCCATGCTCAGTTTCATAGTAAAAGGAGACAACCAAAGATAATCTGTTTTTACATTAAAAATTTTGGATAAATTTCTTGGTATTCAGAAAGCTCCAGGTCAATATCCAAGAAAAAGAAAACATCCAGTTTCTTGCAACCCATTGACTTTTGTGTTTTCTTTCACATAATCTGCATTTATGGGCCTGCTGGGAAGAAATAACAAGTGGCTAGCCAGATAACATAAATATGGGAAAATATTACTCCAAATACTTTCTTTTGATGATATAATTGATTTGATGCATTTCTTATTGTAAAAGTTATCCGAGATCTGTAATGTATGACTCTAGTACAACAGTCTGCTTAAGAGGCTTGAGTATTATTCATAGAAATGAATTCTCTAGAACAAGTTTTATGTCAGAAACATACCATTAGAAGTGACATTTGTGCAGAGAAACTTAGGTTTTTCTTGTTCTAAGACCTCACTCTCAAAAGTTTCTGCTTGCCAAAGTGATAATGGCCCTTGGAGTTCAAAGTGCTTTTGACTGAGTGCCAGGTATTTTGAGACGCCTGTAGCTAACACATCGTTGCATGACAAGTTATTTCCACTAANATAGGTGATATAAGTCCATTCCACATCCAAAGGTTTACAGAGTCTCCTGAAGACTCAGACAAATCGTCTTTCTTCTTTCCCTACAGACACTCTGTTCTCACGCCTTAAAATAAAGCTTTTTAGAGGCAGAGGGAAAAGCCTCCCATTTAAACGCAGCAAGCTTTCACTTGCTTGAGGCAATCACAATGTGTTAGAGGGGATACTTCTTCCTTTTACAATGGTCTGGTTTTACAAAAAATGACCTACATACAAAAATCTAAAATTGTCACATAGGTTTGCTGAGCCACTGTATTTTCAGGGTAAGAAGGAAATTAGACTCACTCCCATATTTTATCCAGAAAGAAAAATAAATAGAACACAACTGACATTAGATGGCTTCCTCATATTCTGCAGATAGCCTGCATCATGAGAGGACTCAGGATATAGTGGTCATCTCATGTGCTCATGTAAATTTGGAGACTGCTGTCACAGGAAGAAATAAGGCCAAACAGGCAGTGTTTTTCACTGGAAATCACAGACTCATATTGTGTATAATCAGGGAGCAGAACTCAGTGGAAAAAAATTGCCCTTAAGTGTAAGAATTTCCTCTGGGTAAGTAATCACTAGGTAAAATGAGCGTCCCTTGCTTGGATTCCTAAACTTTGAGTGATCAGATTTTTTTTCCACTTCTCAGAGGAGAAGATAGTTAGATGACTTGTTTTGTCCAGTCCCTGCTTAAATACAAAAAGTGATGTGTCCCTCTTTTTGTCTGTCCATTAAGTCAGTGGATGACACACTGCATTGTCAGGTGATATTTTCTATGTTTACCAACCAGCAATCTGAAACATCTAATGAGGTTAATTATTCCATTTTCAAGATACAATTGATAGATAATACTTTTGTGGTGGTATCTTTGATGTGCACATGTATCAGCACCATAGATTTTCTAAAATTGCTGTCTTTTTCTATCATAATCAGAATAAAATAACAACAGATTCAAAGATCGAGAGGTAAGACTTCATCTGGAAAAGCTGTGCAGCAATCTAACCGTTAAGTCTGAAAAATTAAAGAAGACAAACCTTAAGAAAATGCCTACTTATCTACTTTATTGTTTGACTTGATCTCTGCCTGTTTTTTCAATGCTGTCATATGGGAAAAGCTAGTTTGGGCTCAGGTTGCTCCTCTGGAAGACTAGGAGCAGTCTTTTACGAATTTGTACAACATGATGTACAAAACTTCAAGAGGAATTCCTGTTGATGCCACTTTTAGAACCACCAAGGCTGTGGAGGAGAACCATTTGCTTAAAAGAGCACTCCCAGAGCTAGTTCCAAAATCATTAAGATCTTAGGTCATAGGATGGTTTTTAAACTCCATTACATGTTTTCCCTCCATGTATGTTTCTTAATTGCTGACCTCCTGAACCTTTTGTGATTATATATTTCTCTAGTCTTCCTCTTTTATATTTATTCTTACGCACTTCTGGAGAATCTGATCCATGAAAGATCTAACTCATAAATACAGCCATTTCTATTTTATTGAGACCTCTCTTCTTTAAAATATATCTGAGAGAGAGTATTTCAGTGGTTAATACTATATTCTTTTCCTATGCTTATGCTTTATTTTACAGTAGCCATAGTGAATATGACTTGAATATTCACTATGAATAGTATGAATTCCCTAGAATAGTAGAGAATTTTCCAAAGGTTTTCTGAAGCTTTTGACATCCTCTGCTATAAATTATAGTAGTATTCTCCACTGAAGACTGAGAACTACTTTGTACAAATAATGGCACAGAAGCTCTTGTATTCCTGCAGATCTGCTGAAGGCTTCTTTTCCCCTGTTTGCCTACTGTTGTCAATCTAAAATCAACTGGGGTCGTCAATTGCACGTCGTATCTGCAGATCATATTCCCCTTGTTCCCTCTATCAGTCCTGCTTTCTGGAGCATTTTAAATTTTCTATTTTCACCTAACTTTTTAATGAACTTGTTGAGTCTTGCCAGAGGGCTCCAGTATCTTACAGCTGCAAAAAAAATCAATTTCTAATTAGTTAGTGGTTGAAAAGTTTCCTGTTAGAAATTGAAACTAATCAACTGCAAATTTCAGTTTTATGATACAAATTCCAAATACAGAAAAAGAGAATACTGCATTGTCATAAAAAGTGTCACTAATCACAATCATGGGCTACTTTATATCAATATTTGCCTGTAAGTAGTTTAACCACATACAACTGAGGAAAACATTTCTTTTTTATTACCATTCTTTTGTTTTTCTCATCCTTATAGCTTGTCACTGTATTTCCAAAGAGAGCAGAAAGTTCATAGAAATGGTTGACTATTTGGTCATTTTCAATGTTAGTAGAGTATTTTTTTTCATCTTCCCCCTTTCTTACCTCCCAGTCTTCACTCTCACTGCTTATGGTGCAAGTCTTTGGTTTTTTCCCTATTTTTTCTGGTTTTTTTTCAAATCAGAGGGGGAAGGGGATGCCCAGTGTTCTTTCATCTGTTATTGAATTCTTAACAAATAGTAAATGAATTAGTTTAATTTATATTGTCAAAAATACTGACTCTCCTTCCTAATTACAGTGTTTAAAATTAACTCTTTGCCTGCATTAACCTGCCTGGAAAATTTATGTGNCCAGATAACATAAATATGGGAAAATATTACTCCAAATACTTTCTTTTGATGATATAATTGATTTGATGCATTTCTTATTGTAAAAGTTATCCGAGATCTGTAATGTATGACTCTAGTACAACAGTCTGCTTAAGAGGCTTGAGTATTATTCATAGAAATGAATTCTCTAGAACAAGTTTTATGTCAGAAACATACCATTAGAAGTGACATTTGTGCAGAGAAACTTAGGTTTTTCTTGTTCTAAGACCTCACTCTCAAAAGTTTCTGCTTGCCAAAGTGATAATGGCCCTTGGAGTTCAAAGTGCTTTTGACTGAGTGCCAGGTATTTTGAGACGCCTGTAGCTAACACATCGTTGCATGACAAGTTATTTCCACTAACTTCTTTGGAGCACTCCGTCAGTTTGTCTGCTAAGCTCCTAGTTACTGGGAGATCTCTTGAAGATCTGAAGTGGAATACGTCATCCACAAAGACATCTGCAGACAATTACTGGATATTTTTGCACTTGTCAACCTTTCCTGTTAAGTGCTTCTGTTTGGAAATGGAGGAATTCTCCAATTTTTGGAGCAGAAGTCTCATTTATTACTCTTAAATTAGCACGTAATCACTGCTTCCCATTCACTGCTATGACTATGTTAAGTGCTACTAAGAAGCATTTGAGCAGTACACCTTCTTTCTAGGATGCATAATGTAGCACATGTCCAGTGAGGGAACATACTTAGGAGAAAAAAAAAGAAAAAAGAATTAGCGGCACAAAAACCTCCTAACAGAAGATTGAAATGTAGCTTTTTGTTCTGAAACAAATATTGGAAGATTCATTCTTATAATAGAAAATAATTTTTCAACTCCTGACATTCTAAATTTCATAATATAGATTCCTTTAATCATCCTTGTTGAAAAATAATACCCAGGATACTCCACATGTTATTTTCTTAAAGTGATCTACATCATGGTGTTTCCCTGTAGGGAATGTTGGAAAATATTTGAGAGAATCAAGATCAAAATATCATGAAGTAGTATTTTAATCGTGTAATTTCATACTTAATAGTGAGTGCCATCCATATGATGAAAGACACCAGTGCCTGGAACTTTATGGTCTTTCTTTTTTTCGGAGGGTTTTCTGATGGGGGTGCCTGTTGTTGCTGTTGTTGTTTGGTTTTTTGTTTGTTTGCGGGGTTTTTTGTCTGGTTGGTTTCGGTTTTCGTTTTGTGGGTGGGTTTTTTTATTGTTTTTTGCTAACCTGAATTGCAGAGTCCATTTCCTTCCTTTCTTTTCCGATCGACAGCCATCAAAAAATTTTGCTCTGTGGGAAGTGTACCATGAACATCTAGGACTAGGAAGTTTGCAAGATATAGGGCTTTCAAAGAGTAGACGACTCACAATTATTTACATTTACATTATAATTTGTGCAAGAATGTTCTTGCACTAAATCTATCACTGTAATAACTCAGCAGCTTTCAAGTTCACAGTTAGATAAGATTACTGTCATTTATGAAATTAATTTTTTTTCATTATTCCCTTCTGTTACAGAGAATAGTAGGAATAGCTGGAATTTTAAATTTGTTACTGTTTAAGAAGCAGGGTCACAAACGGAAGTTTTGAGTTCCATGTAAATGTGGAGAGATTTGTTGTCACACTCAATGCCTATAGGAGTTTTAGACCATGTGAAAACAATACCAAACTCTCGTAGTCTCTGCAGAAAAGATTCATACTGGAGTTAGCTGAACATCAGGGATTGCTAGATTCCAGTGAATGATAAGTTATATTTATGCTGTAACTGTATTTTCCTACCCAAGAATGAGAAGGAATTGCAGGAAACTGAAAGATGAGAAAATTGAAAGGTAGTGAAATGAGAAGGGATTGGACAAACATTGTGTGCCATCGATGTATGTGTGTCCTAAGCATCCAGCCATTGTAGAATATATTATTCAAAGACTAGTCTATCAGAGGTAAAAAGTATTCTAAATCTCAACTGGAAACCTCTTTTCTGAAGACTACTGATTGATATTTGCTAACATAAGCATTTCACATAGATTGTATTCTTAAGCACAGGTTTTTATCAAAACTAATTTTGAACTATTTTTCAGAATAAACATACTTTCTTCTATGATGTGTACATTTGCAAGAGTTACACAAACTGAAGCAAATTGTTGGGTTTTATGTACCCACATAACAAATTTTCCTACAGCATAGATTACTTGAAAGCATCACACCTGGCTTGCCCTTTATACATGATTAGCAAATGGAAAATAGATAAATTTGCAGATGCTTTCCTTGTCTTCATAGAACTCAGTAGACTGTGCAAAAAGTACTGAAAAAGTAATCTTTAACCCTACAGTGAAACTGAGTATCAGCACTTCCATTGCTTTAGCACAGTGTATGTTTGTTCTCTAAGATTAAATCTTGGGGTTTATTTTGCTCTTATAAATAATGTCCCCTAGGAACTGAGGACAAACAAGATCCCTACTGTTATCTAATCCAGGTACAGAGATGCTTTCTTTCCTGATCCTGATTTCTAATGCAAATCCATAGTAGCACATTCTGGAAATCTCCACAAAGACAGCGGGAAAACAATAAAATTAATAAATTAATAAACATCCAGTGTTCACTTTCTTTCTCTTTGAGAATCAAAAACAAAAGAACAAACAGATACAGAACAGATGTTAGCCACACTACTTAATATGCTACAAGAAGGCAAGCTGATGTTTCAGTAATTGCAGACAGAGCTGAACCTGAATGGAATGAAGCAGAAATTCAACAGAAAGGCGCAGCCTCTACAGAAATAAACCTGTGGTACAGACAGAAATATCTGACAAAGTTGGTTTGATAACCACATTTAAATTATTAAAATTATTTTAGCCATTGTATTCATTATCCAGAACTTTTGTACGTCTCAGGTTTTGCACTCTCAGGACCATAATTATATTTGTCCATAAATATAATTTTAAAACTTCTCACAGATCCAGACACAGTCTTTTATCATGCAGTATATCTATATGATAGTTTGCAAGAATGTATCAGGTGCTAACTTGAGCCAGTTGGGAAAAGGCAGCCTTTCCTTTATTGAAGCTAGTAGATCATCATGTTATTCATCTTATCCATAGTGTCCTTTCTTGCCTTTAGGTCTCAAGAAAATGTAAATCAAAAGCTTTTTGAGTTATGGCTCCTGATGATTCACAAGGTAATCTTGCAAACACAGCAAGGAAATATACGATTTGCAAATTGCTTAAATGACATCTTCGCTATTACCTTAAATTATTGTTGCAGTAAATCCTGTTTTACAATATTTCAGCTTGATAATATTTTAAAACTGTACCTTTATCAAGATAAATACTCTACTTTTTATTTGCTTACTTTTTTTTTAACTTTATGCTTACTTAAGAACAGAATATTTTATCTCAAAATCACCTAAGGTTTATTTCTTTATGCCAGAATCTATGTGTATTTAAACTACATCTAAATCCTTAGCTAATGCCAAATTTTATCCAGAATTACACTAGGATTTGCCTGAAAATTAATATTTTCAAATTGCTAAAGATTTCAGGTTCAGAATAACTTTGCATTAAGCATAATGTTTGCCTAGGTTTCTTAAGAGTATTACATTCCCTTCCAATTCCTACGAGCAAATAACAATTTATTAACTATTTCAGCCCTTGGTCATATATTGTGAGGTTACATCTTCTTGTTTGTATGGGAAATACTGAAGAGATGCAATTAATAGTACCATGTTGTATTTAGCTTGGAAAAAAGGCAGTCTAACTTCATGAAGACATACCTCCATTTTCTGTATTAAATACAAGATGCCTGTAAAGTACAGAGGATATAAAAGGCTAAAACTAACCTTAAGCATCTCTAGATCCGCCTGAATTATAGTAACTTTTAAAAAGCGAGCTTACTGAGGCAGCAGCTTTCAAGTAATTATTACCTACTGGTGGTGGCATTGTTTTTTGTTTTTTTCCTAGAGAACCATCAGAAAGTACAGTGGCAGTGAAAGTTCTTGTAAAACCACAATGTGCTTTCAATTGATAGATATATTTCAAATAACAGGATTTTTATTATTTTTAGGGATTCTAGTAACACATATATTTGGGATGTGTAATATATATATTTAGTGACATATTTAATATGCCATATGAATTTTAACTTTTATGATATTTCTGCCTTTATTATAATTTATAATTAATAATATGATTTATAATTATTATAATTTATAATAATAAATTATAATTTATAAATTATCATTCACACCTCAAGCATTATTCATCCTACAAGGAAAGGCTTACTACCCAGCAAATGCCTACATGTTTGGAGGTACCATTTTATGCCATTCTTTGTGTCCCATGAATTATAAAATCTTCTGCAGAGATATATAAATATAAAAATATATATTATTTCTGTAAAAAAAGATTGAAAAAAATCACCTAAAATTTTTGGTATTATTGTAAAGGTTGCTTGGGCTTGGTTTTTTTTTTGTTTTCTGTACATGTGGAATTATTATCTGAATACTGCTTTTTAAAAGCAATTTACCATTCAATCAGTAATTTTAGGAAATTAAGCCTTTAGACCTCGCAGCCTTTACAAGTTATGCATGTTTGAAACTACAAACCCTATATAATCATTATTGGTTAATGAACTCCATATATAACAATTTCTAATGGGACCTCAATACAGGAATATAACCCACATACTGGACTGAGACAGCCCCTCAACATTCTAGATATAAGATGGGGATTTCTTAGGTTTGTGAATTATTTTCCAGAACAAAATCAGAAAAAAACCCAGAACTATAAAGGTAGAATAAAAGCTCACATAACAAAATGAAACCGTGAAAGATTAGCTGTTCTTCCTTTACAAATTTCCTTTTTTTTAAATGAGGCAAAAGAGAAACAAAAAAATTGAAAGAACATAAGAAGAAATCCCCTGAAAAAAATCCTAGCAATATAATAGTGAAATAGACACATTTCAAGGAAATTTTTTTGATCAAGTTTAAAATAAAAAAGAAAAAAACAATCCCAAACAAAACAAAAAACAAAAACGAGCAAAACCAAAAAGTAAACAAAAAAAGACAAACAAAAACCAAAACAAACCAAAACCAAAACCAAAACCAACCAAACAAAAAAAATAGAAAATGTTTTGAAAGCTCTTTTTTGTGTAAAGATTTCTGAGAATGTTTGATGCTAACACAAATCCTAATGACAAACATTTTACAGTTGAAAAACCCTCTTACATCCAATTATGAAAAATAATGTGCTGCTATAGAAATCTTTCTTTGCATGGGCAAAGTGACCCTCTTTTGCAAAGATAGTTGGAAAGCTCCTTTAACAATGCATTGAGTGAAATTCAGGACTTTCAGGACACATGCACAGGTCATACAGGGAGGATGCTACCCTGAAATAGCCCTTTTCCATGAACCCAGTTTTCTGTGGACAGGTGTCGGGAAAAGGGAACATGATTTTACCCCAGGAGTTAAGCAATACAATTGCAATAGTTTACTCTTCCTGTCAATGTTTTATTAATGACAGGGATCAGTTTAAAAGGCTTTTAATTAATCAGAAATATAGTCATGGAAGGGCATGAAATGTATTGAAGCTGATGGTTGTAAAAGAACAGAATTGAAATCCCAGATTGTGAGCACCATTCCATCCAGTAACTAGGTGGGAGAAAGGTATTTTAATGAAAGCAAGATAAGGGATTTCTAAGGTCCTATCCATTATGACCCTTCTCTGTCCCAAGTGTTCAAAGTATCATACTTATTTTACTGAACCTATTTGTTCTTCCTGTACTTTTCTGAATTTCCTGTATTTAACACAGCATAAGACTGATCTTTCTCTTAAAATTTTAAACTTAATTAAAATCTGTGGAGGAAGATTGTTCTCCAAGGGTCTCCCATGTGAAAAGGAAAGGTTAAAGGGTCATGACTAGATACTGCCAACTAATTTAAAGAAGTGAAATTGCTGAAAAGGCCAGGAAAAGGAAAATTCCTTCCATTCAGCTACTGATGTAAATATTTGGAATGTGACAATGTCTCTGTGACATTTCTAACCTTAGCTGTAATGGTCACTAATACCAGTTCTATTCTTTTGATTGTATCTGCGTGAATATTCCAGGTGAGATCTATGTTTTGATATCCTTACTAGTCAGCATTATATCCACAATTTTGTGTGATATTCGTATCTGACAAGCCAGGGCTCTTTGAGACTCTATACTTGTAGAACCAAGGAAATTGAAACAATTGAAAGAGAAGTGTATACTTCATGGTTTCAACACAAAGAAGTATTTCCAGAAAGAAGGAACCTGTGGGAGGAGACGAAGTTTTCCACTTTTTCTTTCTGTTTCATGTCTGCTTCCCTTTTTCATTCTCTTTACTGCTACCTTCCCCTTCCCCTCCCATTCTTCCTTCTTCCTTCTTCCTTCTTCCTTCTTCCTTCTTCCTCCTTCCTCCTTCCTCTTATCTTTCCTCACTTTTTCATGGTCTTTTTCCTCACTATTTCATGGTTTTCTGGTCTAGAGATGTGCTGAGGCACTAATTTAGTTTACTGATTGGCAGCTGTTCTCTGTGTGTGATGGCTAAAATGTTATGTAGGTACTTAAGCTCTCTGTTATAAAGCTATAAATCTTGGTTAAATTAGGTTTTACAAAGTGTATGAGGTATTGCTTGAAATTCTGGAGATGAAAGCACTCTAGATATGCCAAAAGCCATAACTATCACCATTCAGCTCTTTCTGAATTCTTCGGATGACCACATGCATGGAGGGATATTTGAGAACTTCTGCATCTCTGTTCTTAATTTCACTGTTGGTGACTTTGTATTAATAAGATTTCAGTTGATACAGATGTCTTGGCATTTATTCTGGATTTAGACTATAGGTCAATAAACTCACAGTTACCACAGCAGCTAAGCATGCATTCTTGTTTCTATCACGTTATAAAAGTTTTGTTGAACTGATTAGTGACAAAAAACTGATGGAAATATTACAGCCCATGAATTATATTCAGCAATAGGATATTTCTGCTGGGAATACACTGATTTTTTTCAGTCATCCCTGAGTTATTCTGTTCTTGGATACTTTAATTTTCAAGATCTTTCCAGTGGTCTGAGTAGTCAGTTTTCAAACATGCCTGCCATTTTTGGTCAGAATTTAGGAATCCATATTATCTTGACTATATTTCAATGATGCCCATATGGTTACCTTCAGGGAGGATCTTTGAGAGCTATATACGATGATTCTTATCTCATAAAATTCTTCACTGGGCTGAAGTATACTGTGAAATAGAAGCAAAACCTACTGAGGAAGAAATACTGTTAGTTGGGAAAAAACAGTGTAGTGCTTACAATATCTCAAGCAGAAAGGCAAATTTTTGTTAACCAAGGCAGGGGATATTTAGAATCACATTTTTCAGAAAACAGCAGGGAGGGGTGTTCTTCGGGAGAGGCAGAACAAAGGGCAACTCCAACACAGGGCAGGGCAGTGCAAGGCAGGGCAGGCAGGAAACGACCCTAACAGGTGTAGTTCACCCTCAAGGGAATAGGATGACCAAGCTAGGTCCCTCGTGGTGACCGGGGCTGGCCAGGATTCTCATTGAGACCAAGAGGTCAAGTCAGGGAGTTGAATCTGTGAGTCACAGTCTGGATCAGCACAATATGTCACCAGGTGCTGGCACAGCTGCAAAGGCTGCTACGCAAGGTGGGGGAGTGGGAGCATTTCTCACAGCTGTAAACCAGGTCCAGGCAGCCTTATCTTGTCAAAGATGGCCTTGAGTGCAGGCAGTAAAACCCTTACGGTTTTATGTTTTTATGGTTTTATGTGTGTGTGTGTGCGTGCACTGAGGGACGTGCAAGATCGTACAAAAACTGTTAAACTTAGCCCAGTAATGAATTAATCATATTGTTTTCATTGTCACTAAACAAGAACTAAAACCTCTTTCAAAGATGACCCACCTCCACAGTTTCTTGAGAATAAAATCGAGGATTGGATAGCTGTCTGAGACTATAGAGAATCTTGCAGTGGTATCATCAGATTTACACAGAAAGGAGGAAGGTAATTCTTGAAGTGATCTCAGTATGTTTAGTTCATAAGGCAATATCACATTAAGCTTTGACTAGTGAAAAGTACCCGCCTGTCCTCAGACCACTGTTACTGTCCATCTATCATCTCTTTATCTCTTTTTCTTTCCATTTCTACTGTTACTGTCAGTCTTTTGTCTCTCTGTCCACTTTCCCCACAGCTCTCTCTGCCCTAAGTTTCTTGGAATTTCTTTCCTTCAGCCAGTTCTAAATTATAAACTTTAAAGGCATTATTCATACCACCTTTACCTTTGGAATAGTTAGTATTATTGACTTTGAAATCTTATAATTCTAACAATTTTCAAGGAGCAAAAAATAGATGTTGAGAATTCAGAGTCCAGAATCTCCTTTTTGTAGATGGAGGCAAGTATCTTGGCTCTTTTTTATATTGTGCCCACATGCAGAATTTTCCTTGATTATCATGGGGAAAAAAAAAATCCCAAACAATTCCTGACCCCCCCATTTTTCTTGAACACCTATCTTATTCTTAAGCCTTGATGTCTTAGCTTAAACTAGAAGCCAGGTGCCATCAAAGAGTACATCAGTTAAAATGTGACTAGCTAACCTTCAATTCAGTTTGAGCTTGCATTAAATCTGCAGTACTAACAATAATACATGGGTATATTTGGAACAATTTATACATATTGCTGCAATGTCAGGGATACTAGCTTGTTACATCTACTTCCTTTACTCAGGATTTGAATGAACCCAGGGTTGGAGCTGTTGGGTAGGTGTGAAGTGGGATGACTCGGTCAAAATAATGTTGTAAGTTTACATCCTTCATAGCAATGAACTTGTTTGCAGGTATGAAAGACGTGTTTGGTTTAAAACCCATTTTCTTTACAAAGCACTTATTTGTAAAGGGCTGCTTCTCTTTACTTTGAATCACAGTGATAAGTCTTGCCCCTAGTAACATCACTCACTATACAGTCACCATCTTATATCCATGCCATCCATTAGGTGAAATCCTGCTGGATAAAAGAAATAAAGCTGTTCAAGGAATAGATTTACTGTACACCAAGGCAATGAATTAAGAAGTCTCCATACTCTCTAGTGTATTCTATATTTCCCGGTCATTTAGCACATCTCTTAGAAAACAAACAAGAAAAATCACTTTCTTCACCCCAACTTGTAAAGGCAAATTGAATCTAAAATAAAAATAGGATGCATAAATTCTTTTTAAAAATGCTGATGCAACATCTCTCTTCTGATTTTTTATCTTCTCACTGTCTCGTAGCAAGAGAATGCATTCACTGAGGGTAGTTTATGGTGTTGTGCTTTCCCTGAATTTCTGTGCATGTCAAAAGGAGTACTATGCTAAAACTGTAGAGATGTAGGTTCAGTTCCAGGCACTTTGATAGACTTCTTATGTGACCTTGTACAAAGTGACATGGTGATAGATTTGATAAAATAGTCAGAATTCATCACTAAACTTAGATTTTTCATAAGCTTTGGCATATACTTTTGAGATATAGAATAAAGAAAGTGTCATTTTCTTCCTTGGGTGCTGAACTACTCTGAAAACCAGGCTATACATTTCACAGAGCAAACCATTAGAGACTATTATCTTTGAGTGCTACCAGCCACAGAACCTGTTTTCTCAGAAATCTGGCCTTGGCCTTTGGTGCCTATCATTTTGTGCCACAACCTGCCGCTCACAAAATGAACTTCCATTTCACTTTCCATCCCCTGTTTTCTTTTGAAGCCTGTGAGAATCTGTTTTCAGCTTAATGCATTGGCTGCACCTAGTACAATTCTTTCAGCTGTTGCCATTAGAAGGATCTTTAGTATCAACAATCAAGAAATTAGAAATCTATGATTCTAAAAGAAATTGAATAGCACATATAAGCAGCTATCAAACACAAAACTGGACTGCTCTAATTGAATATATTGAATACTCTTTGTGAATACTTTAACCCATCACAAAAGGCAGTAAATATATGTTGCATTGTCAGAGAAATCTTGACTTTTAAAATGTATTGAATTTTAAGGAGGTCTGGTAGATTTAGATTTACATTTTCATTTAATGACAAACTTACATTTAATATTGTAATATTAGATAATTCTCTGTTGCATTTATTTCTATTACGTGTACTGCCTGAGATTACTCTACTGAGTGAATTAGCAAAATGTGCTTCTCCAAAATGTGCTTATGGTTCATTTGATTTTGCAAAATACTCATGTAAAGTGAACTCTAAATTATAAACCATCATTATCCAGATTATAAACTTTGTTTTAATATCTACATTTTAAATACTGGATTTTTGGTGAGAAAGCACTATCTTGCACAGGAACCTCACATAGCAGCTAAGGCAGTAAATCCCATGTTCTGAGCTGACTCTGATGTCATATGTTAAAGCCCTTGAAGTCAGGACTTTTGCAGAATTGTTCAACCCTGTCTGGTAAATCCCTGTAGTTTCTGTAGTTTCTTCTAAAATTTTAGAATTCTTTGTTAGTGTGCTGTGCTTCCCTTCCAAGTTCCTTTAAGTAGATACTGGTAAAGTTGAAAATATAATTCTGACTCAGCTGTTTGTGTGTATATTTTTCAGTTCAATACATGATGGTGAACTCTAGTAGTTAACCTCCTAACTGAATTAACTTTGATTTGTTTAATATTAAAATTATATCACATTGAACATTTTAAATTTTCAGAAAAAAATATTTTCACAAAGTATGGAAAAAATTCAAAGAAGAGATTTAGTGATGAGAATAGCTAGCAAAAGAGACAATTTCTTTCAAAAATACTTAAAGAATACCTTACAAAAAGTCTCAGAATCAACTAAAGATATTTTGGAGGAGGGAGTGGATGGCTACATTTTACCTTCTTAATTTTTAGTGCTGCTTCTATGCATCAGATGTATAAATTATGTACTACTAAATCCATGGTTCAATAATCAAATAACTGATTTTTGAACTGTGCAACTTTATTTTTTGTTAAACTTCATATAATACGTCTTGGATAGGTGCACTCCTCATTGGGTGAAAAATTTTTTGGTCCAGTGAGTGGTGGTGTATGGGACTAATCTCAGCTGGCAGCCCATGACTAGATTTGTTCCAGGGCTCAGTATTGCATCTTGTCCTCTTTAACATCTCTCTTGGTGATTTGGATGAGGGAGTTGAGTGCATCCTCAGTAACCTAACAGATGATGTAGATAGGAAGAGTCTATAGAGAAATCTTGTTAAGACTAGATTGATGATCTGAGAACAGCTGCATGAGGCTCAATAAGGTCTTGCCCTTGGGTCATGACAATCCCAGGCAGTGCTACAGGCATGGAGTGGAGTAGCTTGAGACCTTCTCAGCAGAAAGGGACTTGTGGGTGCTGATTGCATATGAGCCATCAGTGTGCCCAGGTAGTGAAAGGGGCTGAAGGCATTTGGGCCTATATCAGCAACAGTGCAGCCAGCATGACCAGGGAGTCTGTACCAGGCTACAGGGAATCAATTTAATTTGGATTTTTTTCTCAACATTGTTTGATCAGAGGTATGGGGGGGAGGAGCTGAACATGTGCCATTTGCAGGAGGCAGCTAGGAGAAGATGGAGGGAAGACCTGTCTCTGGGGAGACTTTGCCTGACAGCCATTTCATATCTCACATGGAATAATAGGCAGCCATTACCTGTGAGGAGGAGGAGACTGCCAAGGACACTGTGTCCTCTAGAGAGGTTTTCTAATCGGGAGGCAAAACGTCTTCACCAATGGACGGCAATCTAATGCTTGACCAGCCCAGGGTCTCCTGCCGAAGCACAGATATTGGCAGTAGCTAGATCTCATGTGACGGCGTCACAAGCTGCTTG
This sequence comes from Rhabdornis inornatus, assembly GCA_013397075.1. NCBI lineage: Eukaryota > Metazoa > Chordata > Aves > Passeriformes > Rhabdornithidae > Rhabdornis > Rhabdornis inornatus. Next base: position 127,067 of record VWZS01004232.1, on the reverse strand, counting down.
GGAGATGCCTCGCTGGACACACTGCTGCTGCTGGGTGCTTGGCTGGACACTAGGCTTGCCTTGTGGACTTCGCTTTGCTGACCAACCACCTGAGACTATTTCCAAGCCTCCTGCCTAGTCTGTGTCCTGCCTTAACACTTCTGCCTTGCATGCTCCAGCTCTTGCTTGTCCTGCCTCCCTGTGTTCCTGCCCAACGGCCCTATCTCCTTCATCCCTGCGAGAGTCACCTGCTCTCCACACTGCTTCACCAATCCAGCCTGCCATTGTGATCCCTGCTGCAATCCTGTCCAGGGTTCTGCACCACCTGCCCAATCCCCACTCACCTCATGTCCAGCTGCCAAACGGTGATCCCCACTCACCTCCTGTCCAGCTGCCCATCACTGATCCCCACTCACCTCGTGTGCAGCTGCCCATTGCTGCAGGAGCTCTGCCTGTGCAGCAGTGCCTCTCTGGGAGCTGCCCAGGCTCCCCATGGCAGGGAGAATGCACTCTCCAGCAGCTGGTTCTCTCTCCTCTTCCTCCCTACCCCCCTCTATTCTTTTTTTCCTTTTACTTCATTCTATTCTTCTTTTCTGTTCTTATTTCTAGAGCAACACACTTGGTTTTGTTACCAATAAGCAGTTTTCAGATATAATGTTTACCTTCTTTGGCTTAATTCCATCTTAGAACACCCATTTTAAAAGAACTCCCTGCAGTTCCCTACAGCTGAATGCAGCAGTGGCACTGTTGAGGCCACACCTTGAGTATTGTTTTCAGTTTTGAGCCACTCACTACAAAAAATACATTGAGGTGTTGGAGCATGTCCAGAAAAGGGCAAAAAAGCTGGTGAAAAGTCTAGAATATATGTCCTATGAGAGGAACAGAAGTTGTTAAATCTGGACAAAAGGAGGCTCGTGGGAGATGTCATAGCTCTTTACAACTACCTGAAAGGAGCTTGTAATAAAAAGGGGGGTTATACTTTTCTGCCGCATCTCAAGTAAATGAACAAGAGGAAATGGCCTGAAGTTGTGTCAGGGGAGGTTAAGATTAGATATTAGAAAACAAAAATTTGATTGAAAGAGTGGTAATGCATTGGAATAAGTTCCCCAGGGTGGTGATGGAACCACAATCTCTGGATGTGTTCAAGCCTCCAGATGGGGCGTCTGGATGTGACACTTGGGAATATGGTTTAGGGGTAATCATGGCACTGCTGGGTTAATGGTTGTACTAAATGATCTTGAAGGTCTCTTCCAATCTTAATGGTTCTGTGAATGTTCTGCAAATAGTTAAGCAAGTATGTGTGATCTTTTCTGCTAAACAAAACGTTTGAGACAGAAAGTGCCAATAAGATTTCCTGATTTTTTTTTTCACTTGGTGTTATAGAAAAAAAGTAGTTCTTACTTTTAAAAAAATAATTTAATTTTTGGGAGCTTGTTTGGCATTCATTATTATAAAGCACATAGAAAGAGGCTTGTGAAACTGGGGGAAGAAACAGGAGATTCCGTTCCTTACTCTGAGGAGATTATAACTTCATCACAGCAAAGACTCCCAGTCATGACCGTATACGGGTCTTCGAGGTACAGTGTTCTCAATTACATCCGTTCACATTTTGTTTCACTTCACATGAATAATTAAATGGTGAACCAGGGAATAAAATCTGATTATCCCTGCTCCCAGATGAGAGTCCGAACTTCCAGACTAGAGAAAGTTTCTTCCCTTTTCATGCACATAAATATTTATGTATGTAAAGTATGTAATGAGAAAATTGAAAGGTCCAATCTTATTTCAAGGATTTGGGATACTTCCCAGGGAGGAAGAGGAAACTAGAAGAACTTACTGACCCCTTCTTTAGCACAGTCCATATATATATTATATTGTAATACAATGACTATTGCTATTGATCAAAGCCTCTTGCGGAGATTGTGCACTGATAACCTTCTCCAGGTTTTTGACTTTTTGCTGCTTGTTACAAATTATTTAGTAAGTTATAAGGGTCCACATAATAAAAAACACTTAATATATTTTGCTGAATGAGAGATTAGTCTGTGTTTACCATGGTCCTGTCAATATAGTCCTTCATGTGTTCTCTTGTTCCCTTTTGGGTCTGAACAGAGATGTCTTTCACTTCGCTCAAGGGTCTTGATGTTCACAAGCCAAATTCATTGAAGCTTTTCTTTCTAGCTGCCTCTTTAAATACAATCAATGCCCTAGTTTTAGTAAATGAAGACTTGCATTTTCACTAAGCATTCATTTAGTCTTTCATTTATTGACATATACATTTTGTTTAACATTGTTTAATGCACTTATTCAGCATTACTGGTATTAGTATAAAATAAATAAACAAACCAAAGCCCCCTTTCTGCAAGCATTTTTTATGTTCTCTAATGAAGTATACGTTTATCACTTTCATGGGTGATATTAATACTTTGCAAAATGTATTTTGTTTCACAGATGAAAGATCTGTCCATAAAGGTAAAAAGAGTTTTCTCGTATGAGTTCATTAGAATGAAAATGGAAACTGAGTTGGAAAAATAAAATATCTAGGCTGTGAAATAAATTATGGGCTTTATTTGATTTAAAAAAAAAAAAAGTTTTGTCGAGAAAGATTTCTGGAAATAAACTTTTATAAACTTTTCCTTATGTACTCTATTTGGTGTATTCATGCTGGAAGCATTTTATAAAATATTTTCTACCCCCAGTTACAACCCATGTGTCAGAATACAAGGAGTGCTTTCTCTCCTCTCACAGAAGCTCGGTTCAGACAGCATTAAAGTGTTTCCAGTGCTCATTGAACCTCTTTTAGAATGGAAGATTTTAGTTAGTAGTAGGACTTTGGGATTTTTCTCACTGAAGACATATAACACTTAAAGCACACCTAGCAAACTGATAATCTGGTTACAGAAATAAATAGACTACTTCAGAGTTGTGTCTTTAAAAGATCTTTATTTCGTCTCACACTGGAATATGAGATGCTTACCATTGGTAAAGAAATAAACACTTTTGACAACCTACAAGTGATATGAAGAAAAGGTGGAGGCCACAGTATGCTTTAAATAATTCAAAGTCAAATTTGTAAAAAGTTTTAATAAAGCAAAAAGGGCAACCTTGAGAAATTATATTGCTCAACAAAATATGAATACCTGTTTCAGGATAATACAGTCACTTTCTTAAGAGGCCCTTATGGTAAAAAGAAGCATTTTTACTTAAATATGTCACCTATTGATTTTTCTTACAATTCTACCACTAAGAAAACACAACAGTGAATTTTTCTATAGATGTTTCAAAAAAGTTTTCAGGAAATAAGAAATTATCTCCTGTATCATGCTTGGTTGTCATACTTGTCTTGTTTGTAAATAAATGTGTCTGCACAAATAAATAAAACAATGCAGTCCAGGTGGGGGGTTGGGTTTTGTTTGGTTTTTTAAATTGGGAACTTCAAATATATTTTTCATATGAAAGAAATCTCTAATTGATAATAATTATTTAATTAATTCTACAAAATTCAAGCTTGCAGAGCACTGCAGTACAGAAGAGATTAAATCATTCCAAATAATAAATAATTACAAATAGCCTGCTCATGTAGGGCATCTTTTACACTTAAAAAAAGGATGGAAATAAGCACTAAAATTTATTTGTTGTTCAGGGGTTATTTTTTTCCAATGTTTTATCTGTGTCAAGCAGATTGTTAACCAAGAGTCATTTTCCAGGTGATTTCTGTGAGATATAAAAGAGACCATTTTCCCCCTCAGCTTTGTATTTTCAAAACCCCAGAGTAGTAATCCGTTCCTTCCAAAGAAATATTCCTTTCAATGACTAATGAATGGTGGCATCCATCAGCTTGTGGATGAATTGACAACTGGACATTTTAACAGAAGCAATGCATAAAGCGGCATTATAGACGAGCTGAACAATTCCATAGCTTGTGCCACTAGTGATAATTAGATGTTACAGCTCAGTGGTGTGGTGAATTGTTCAGCTCCAAATGGTATTTCACCAATACAATAATTCCAGATGCATATCTGTCATGTGTCCAAATCATTGTCTGCACTTGTGCCTCTAGAAAGGAGCAATGGCAGAAAGAAACCAGTGAAGAATGAACTCAAGAGATAAGGACTCATCTGCATTTCGGGTAGATTGCCACAGAAATAAATTCTTCTAAATCTTATAATTTTTCTAAATCCTCCTTGCAGTGCTTTTCTCATAAATGGGAGAAGAGTGGGTGTGCCTGTTCTTTCAGTAGAAATACAGCATGATTTTTCTTGAAGTGCAGTATGCACTGAACTATAAACGGACTGTATCTCTAGGTCTGTTGGATGAAATTTTTAATGTAGTGTGTGAAGGAGGATTAATTTTGAATATCAGCTACCCAACTATATCAGTTAAAAAACTAAGAATAGAAGTATATTACGACTATTAGAGCTAACCATACAGCTTCTTCCTGACAGAGAACAAATATTCCATCAAACTCTTGTTTACACTGTCTTACTGTAAATCATAAATTTGTAATTTCATTGTAAATCCGTTGTCTTATTCCCTATTTTTGACAGTAAGGATTTATGAGTAATCAATAATAGAAATACTGATTTCTTACAGCAGATTTCTGTGTTTCTGCTGTGAAAGGTATCATGCAGATTTAGAGAAATCATTGAAACACATCCTATTACTATAATATACGTGATTTCAGAGGGTATTAAATACCGAAACCATTGATGTCCCTTACAAGATTTGCAGATTCTATCAAATCTTGGCTGCTTCCAGAGGAAGAAACAGCAGGTTCATGGCATAAAACAGTAATATCAGGTTCTTGGACCCTGGAGTGATAACAGATTTTGTTGTGTAATAAAGAAAATATTTTGTAAGAAGCTGATCAATTTTCTGAGTTATTTAATGAATTATTATTTATTGTGCAATATAGAAATTGTGAGGTACCTTGCTACAACATATTGGGTGTGATTCAATAGTTCACTGTGAAAAGTAACAGTTTTGTATAGATGATTTAATTACCTTTCAGAAATTTCTCTTTTTCACAGCCATGAATTTTGTCCTGATTATTCAGGGAAGTGCTTGAACTCATGGTTCAAGAATCATGGTTTGGGTTGGAAGGGACCTTTATAATTCCAATCCCCCTGGCACATACAGGGACATCTTTCACGAGAGCAGGTTGCACAAAAGCAGGTCGCACGAAAGCAGGTTGCACAAGAGCAGGTTCAACAGTCTGGCCTTGAACACTTCCAGCTACTTGGAGCAAATTGTTCCAGTGTCTCACCACACTTACTGTAAAACAAAATTCTTTATATTTGATATAAATGTGGTCCACCCACTCAGTGCCCACACTGCACGAGCACCGGCCAGCCCACGAGGGCAGGCTCCATGTCACGAGTGGGCTGCCTCCCCACAAGGTGTTCCACAGGGAGTGCAGCTAAGGCTTGGGAGCCTTCAGGTGCCAATGCGCGTCCAGAGAAAGCNCCTGCCCACACAGCACCGGGAACTGAGCGCAGAGAGAGAGGGCCTGTGGCCAGAGGGACTCGAGCTGAGCTATACTGTTCTGTTTTGTTGTCAATCTTTATAGCTGTTGTTGTTTCTGCTGTTTGCCTCGTTAGATATATTAGTAAAGAACTGTTATTCCTATCCCCGTATCTTCTGCCTGAAAGCCTCTGATTTGCAACTATAATAATTAGAAGGGAGGGGGGTTGCATTTTCCATCACAGAAAAAAGGGGTTCTTGCCTTTCTTTAGCAAATACCTGTCTTTCAAACCAAGACAGGGGGTGGCCCAAGGGGAGGGAACGAAACAATGCCCAATCAGGGGACACGGTGGGAGGAGTGAAGGGAGGAGATTACAATTCTAACTTCCAATCAACTTCCAACAGGGCAGGGTACATCAAACTTCAACAAATCGCATACACAGAACAAGGTGATAGGCGGCGAACCTTCTAGAACATGGGGATGGTTTGGGGAGGATTGACAAGGGCTTAGGTGTGGCTAAGGACTGAGGGACAGGGATCATTCTGGGGGTTCAGGAGGAGCCAGGGAGGAGTGACAAGGACTGGGGAGGGGTCTAGGGTGGCATGATAGGGCAAAGGCAGGAAAAAGGGGACCTGGGGCAGACCAACTTTGGGGGAAGAAAGTGGGGACAAACCATTGTAACAATGGGGGAAAAATCAACTTACAATAAACTTAAACAGACTTAAACTAAAACACCTCAACACTAAATCAACTCTTTTTCATTTAAAAACCATTAGCCTTAGTTCTGTTATTACAGGGACTGGTAAAAAAGCACTTGCCATCATTCTTGTAAGCTCCATTTTTGTATTGAAAGGCCACACATCCTTTACATAATTAAAGTTCGAACAACTTTAACTTTCTAATCCTGTTTTCACAGGAGAGTTGTTCTAGCCCTTTGACCATTTTCAAGGTCGTCATCTGGACCCTCTCTGACACATTCATGTGTTTTTTAGTGCTGAGAGCCCCAGAGCTGGATGCAGTAGTCCAGGTGAGGTCTTACCAATGCAGAGCAAAGGAGGAAAATCATCTCACTCAACCTACTGGACACACTTTTTTGCTGTGACTCAAGATACCATTGGCATTCTAGGTTGCAAATGCACTTTGCTGCCTCATGTCCAATTTTTCCTCTGTCAATATCTCCAAGTCTTTTTCCATAGGGCTGCTTACAATCCATTCATACCCCAGGCTGTCCTGATGCTGGGGATTGTCTCAACCCCTGTGCAGGACCTTTCACTTGACCTTGTTCAACTATCAAGCTGTTCACGCACCTCTCAGGTCTGTCAAGGTCCCTCTGCATGTCATCCCTCTAGTACATCAGCTGCACTTCATCTTGGTGAAATCCATAAACTTGCTGAGTATGCAAATAATCTCACTGTTTGTGTCATTAATAAAGACACTGAACAGCACTGGCCCAAGTACAGACTCCTGAGGGACGCTACATGTTACTGATTTCAATCTAGACATTGAGACTGCAACGCTTTGCATAGGGCTATCCCGTCAATTTCTTATCCAACAGTTCATCCATCAAACCCCTATCTCGCCAACATAATGAAAAAATGTGGGTTGCATCATTTCCAGTCCAGAGAGAGGACATCAGTAGCTCTTTCCTTATTCACCAGCTCCATCATTCTGCATAGAAAGCCACCAGCTTGCTCAGATATGATTTGCCTTGATGACCCCAAGCTGTTTCTAATCATATCTTTGTCTTTCATGTGCTTTGTCTGGCTTCCAGGCGGGTCTGTTCCACAATGTGATGAAGCATGCTGGTGAGGCTGACTAATCAGTAGTTTCCAAAGTCCCTTTTTATACCCTTTATAATAATGAGTGTTGTCTTCTCTTTTCCAGGCACTGGGAATTCATCTGATTGCCTCGACTTTTTCAAATACAGTGGAATATTCCTCTTCAGTAAAATTTTCTAAATTTCTGATGCTCGTTTATAGTGTCAGTATTGGAAATCTAAAGGTTATTATGTACTGACTCTTCACAGAGAAAGAACCTGTAATTGTAACTGGAATATGCACTACTCCTCCAAGTACTTGTAGGAGTTTACTACCTACACAGTAGGTAGCTGTGCAAATGTTGTGCACTGTATCCCTGTTCTTCATCTCCCTACAAGGCAGCTGCATACTTGCAGAAATAGCTGGGTTGAAAAGCTGTCTTCACCATTTTTTGAAATATGGGTAGACAAAGCCAACAGGACTAAAAAGAACAACTCACTCTTGAAATTAAGATTTTCATGATTCAGAATAATATTTACCCTGCATTTAGTTGATTAGGGTTACACAAACAGTCATCTGAATCATATTTTTTTCCTATTTTCTCATTTGGATGAACCACTAGAAAGTGACGAGATAAAGAACAGATTTGTTGAAACAGTTTTGTCTTCTGTGCAACACCAATGGAGGCTGAAAAAATAATTTAAAAGTTCAGAAAAGTTTCAGTTTCTCAGAATTCAAAATATGTTGTGAATGCTACTTTTCCATTTTTCAGCATATTCTTGTCTTTAATAGGCCCCTTTGGAATAGCTTAGATCTCCAGGTTAAAAGTTTCATGGAAATGTATGATTTTAGGTTAATTTTTTCTGGAATGTCAGTTCAAGGTTCAATTAAACTCTTGAGGAATGACTAAGTATCTCAGTTCACCAGCTGGGCTTGCTTTTGTGCCATGTTTTATGTTACAAATAAATTCAGGTGGTACCTGTGAGTCATATGAAATTTTTGACAGAGGAGTTACTTGGAAATCTTCTTCCAAGAAAAATATTACCACTTTTGCACAAAAAGCTTTTCTGAATTTAGCAAGACATATCTCACATTAAACGGCAATAAAACAATAAACCTCAAAAACATATTCCTTGCTTTACTGTTGTACTTCTGCATTTATTTGTTTGGCTACTTTTATTAGGGGTCAAGATTCAGTACTGGCAGTCATGTTTGTGTAGCTACTAGCTGAGCAAGGGCTCAGTAACAAGGTCATACCACATTTCTTGTAAAGTTTTTAAATAATGTTAATAATAGATAGGAAAAGCATAATCTTGCATGTCTTTTATTTTTTCTTAAAACAAAGACATTAGTCTTCTGTCTTTGCAAACATAGATACTTGCAAAGGATACCTACAAAATAGCAAGTACTTGGGAGCAAAGGGAAGTCTCCCAACCTCTGAAGTTAAATTTATGCTTTCAGTCTGAACATTTTCTTGGATGAATTTCTTCATTCCCCATGTGAGTCACATGGCACTGAAATAGTCCAAAGCATTTTAAACAAACTGTGCAGAACTGTGTGCTTATTAAACTAATAAATGACTAAGGCAATAAGAGTCTATATGTCAAAGGCTTTACCTCAGACTAAAGAGCAGGGCTATCCCTCAAAAATAACAGCCTGGTAATGAGTAAGATTCTGATGTATTATGAAAAAGCAAAACTATTTCAGACTATCTTTCTTCAATAACTGTGATCCCTTTTTGGTTATATAGAGTAAGATTCTAATTCAGGAAATCTGACCCATGTAGCTTGCATCATTCAAAAGCCATACTAGCACACAGTCACTTTACTCAAGTGATTGATCTCTAGCATTTTGCCACTTGGCCAGTTTCTATGGAACCTATTACTAAGAAAACATCTGTGCTAGTTCTTTTTGTCTGCATCAGCATATGTTGGGCAATGAAGCACAAAATTTGCAAATAGTACCCTTAATTTTTATACACAATTGTAAACTACACACCGCTTTTATTGTCTTTCCTCCCTCTGCCCCAACCCATTTAAGTATTCGACTGCATTTCACAGCTCAAATTCAGGGAAGAAAAAATGAAAACCAAATATTTAACTTAGAGCAATCATTCTCCATTACTAAGATTGTCTGGAGGAATATATGAATATATAAAGGTGACTTAAACCTTAGCAGCAAAAATGTACTGTATACAGACAGTGTAATTAGTTTCTTGAAACCTTGCCTCTAGTTTTACACTTGATCAGTTATTTCTTCAATGAAGTAATATTCTGCATGGTTAGACAAGGTCTTTAAAGCAATTAGAAAAGGTTAATTGTACCAAATTAGCATATCTAATGTGATACTATTGCCACAATATGTGGGGAATACCAGTTTTACCCACCATATTTATTTAATTGGCATATCTATTTGTCTGAGTATTTCTGAACACGAACTCCTGGATATCTGCAGTTGAATAGTTTAATTTCTCTTTAATCATTATTTTCTTCCATTAATTGTTTATTATTAAATATTCAGTTTCTTTCTATCCTGCACAAACCTTAACACATCTGTTAATCTGCATTTTTATTTCTACAATAAAATAGTAGAGGTGATCTGGCCGTTACATCTCTTGAAAATATATATTTTTTTAAAATGCAGCTAACGTGCCTATTAATTTCAAAGATTGCACTAGGTAGGCCCAGTGAACTAAATTTCACAATGTTTTAGCTGGAACATTTAAGCATCCTTTAGCATGTGCGTACTCTTGTATTTTTTTAACCTTAATCTGAGAAAAATAAGTCACAATCTATTAAAAGACATTGGCACCAGGAAAATCCTAAACTTTTCTTTCTGTTATATTAAGCTAGTCCACTGATTATATCCCAGTGACAGCCATGGCTAAAAGGGGGAAGCGTGAGCTAGATGTGAGCAGGAAACAGCAGTGAAACATGAACCAAGTTTTAATTTTGCAAAACTGTATTAGTCATATGGCATGCTACCTTACCACAGACATTTATGTCTGTGATTTTCACTGCATTTTGAAGAATGGAGAAAAAGCTAAAAAAGTAAAATTATTTTGAACTATTATTTTTCACTAATTTTAATTAGCTGACTAATTAAAATTATTCAACTATTTTGAATAATTTTAAATTTAAAATTATTAGGAGATGAACGGGAGGAGACAATGACAGTGGGTTCTTTAACTGGGAAAAAAAAGGGCTTTCAGAATTTGTTTTCACAAATATCTTTGGTGTTATAAGGGAGAAGCCTAGATGAAGTAAGTTCAGATCAAGTAGAACACAACTGAGAAGCAGAGAATGAGAAGTTAATTAAAAAAAAAAAGAAAAAAAGACTTAGATGAGAAGATGATGTTTGAAATAAGATAAGAGGAGTTACAGAAAACCGAGAAAGCAGGAAAATGAAATAAATTTTCCTGTAAGTGAATTTTTATTTAACAGATGATGAAAAGGACAAAATAATTGTTTTCAGAATATAATGTATGATGTAATGAAATCAGAAAAGTATTTTCATAACTTTTGAGAAGCATGCTTTGTAGCTCATGACAGATGCAGGTGTGTTGATGATATTTGACATGTAGTGTCAACATGAATGCACTTCTGTTATCAGCAGCACTTTAAAATGCCTCATTTTTTACTAGGAAAAACAAGGCTAATAATTAATCAGCAACTATTCATAATGGCAGCTGTGATCCAAAGAGTCATTGGACTTTTTTGACAGTTCTGTTGCCTGACTCTATACTGAGCAGACTGATAGAGCCATAAGGATTCCTAGATCCTCTTTCATGCATGATTTGTGACTGCTGGAAAGGCACCAACATAAAAACAGTCCCATAGAAATTTCAAGTTTAAACAAGAGCTTCTACAAATGAGATTTTATAATGGATTTTCACCTGGGGCAAAATGTATTTAAGCCTACTTTGTGTCTTTAGTTATTTAAAATGTAGATTTTAAATTATGAAGATGAAGGTACTTCTTGTGAAATTCGTGTGATTTTTAAACTATATTGCATAGTAGTAGTGGTACAGGGCAATGAGAATGAGGGGCAGTGGGAACGAGCTAAGACACTCATGCTGGATGTGAGGAAAAAATTACAAAATGCACAAAGGTCTCTTGCAGCCTTATCTATCAAAATTTTTCTTTGCTTAACTGCTCAGACATTTTAAACTAATCTTTGTAAATTTTAAAGTTGTGATTATAATGGTATGCTTTTCATCACATTTTCTGAAAAAGTTTAATACTTACTCTTTGAAGGTAGTTTATATAAAAATATAATTTATTTACATGTCTAGAAAAGGGAAACAATGAAATTCAAAATTAATGATGTATTTATGATTTTTTCTATTTAATAAATGATATTTTATATTAATGTTATCATCTATTTATTCTGTTTGAATTCATTTTAAAACACATAAACATGCTTACACTCTATTTTGTCATAAAAGAAATGACTATGTCTAAATCGAGTTTAAAAGTACTAAGCATCCTGTATCTTTTATATTTTAGAATGGTATAACCAGATTGGTGAGATGTGACAAGTTGACAATAATATGAATGATAAACTCCTGAGTTGATGTAAAGGTCTGTAATTAGTACAAGGTGATAGAAAGAGTTAATATGCAGGAAGGCAGGGCTGCAGGGGGTTCTGGACAGGCTGGAGAAGTGGATAGTCAGGAACCTGACAAGGTCCACCAAAACTGAATGCAAAGCCTGATATCTGGGAAGAATAAAGCCTTGCAGCTGGACAGGATGGGGCTGACCAGCCAGAAGCAGTTCTGCAATAAAGGATCTGGTGCCTCAGGGCACAGGTTGGACATGAGGCAGCAACACCCCCAGGCAACAAAGTAGCCCCTTGCTTGCTGAAAGGGATACTTCCCGTTACCCCAGAGATATCTGTGGGTACAGCTGTGCCTGAGTGCTGTGCCCGCCTTCGTATGGGGCAGACACAGATCTACTGATGGGAGGTATGATATTTGGTCCACAGTCCAAGCTATCAGGCATTTACCTCTTAATAGAAATTTACAACTGAAATTTCACCACAGTCATAGTGTGGGTAGGAAGGGATCTTCATGTCACCAACTGGGTCACCAGCCTCAGCCCCTGCTTGAAGCAGCTCGAATGATGGCAGGTGGCTTAGGGTTATGACCAGTGCATCCCTAAGTACTGCCATTTTTAACCACCTCCACAGTTCCCTTTCCAGAATTTAGCCAGAATATCCTATGTTCCAGCTTTTATTGATTTGTTTCTTTGTTTGATCATGATTGTTGGTACCGTTGTGATGGGGTTGATTAGTATCTTTTTTGTCTTCTAGTTTTTTCTTTCATTTTTGCCAAGATTTCACAGATCTATATAGTTTGAGCCATGGCAATAATGCTGCTCTTGATATACACAACCACAAGAGCCTCTGAACATAATAACGAGTCAATGCTAGAGGAAAGCATGGAGTATTGTTAGGATATTGCCTCCAGCATATAATGCCCTAGGAATCCATTTACAATTGGAATCCACTCCATCACTTATGTTTTAGTGTTTATTAGGAACCTGAAGATCAATTCATCAAATGCAGTGTGCTGCTGCATAAGAAAGAAAAGAGGACATTGCTTGAGGTTCTCTGCTTTATTATAGCGGGACATCAGCACTTAAATGCTTGCAATATAATCTGAGTCTTGTAATTAGTAATCATTCATTACAAGCGGAAAACACCATATAGAGCACTTACAGCCCCAGAGGACTTAATTCTTAACTGCAGCTAGTGTTGTTTTATGATTCCAATAACTAAAATCTATTGACTGTGATTTTATTATGGTTTGTAAAGAAAGAAATTGAGTGTCTCTTCCATTTTCCTCTAGCCTCAGGCAATTGCTGTCTGTTTTATTTTCTGTTACCATTGAAACTGAAAATCTGGAGAGAATTACATTTCTTTGTATTAGATGGCCGATGGAAATTAGCAATGTGCAAGGAATTGATGGTATTAAATTAACATATTTAAACTTAAGTATCAAGCTGTAGTGCCCTGTTCATTAATATACTTAAAACCATATGGTTGCTTTTGTTTTTGGTGTCAGCTTAGTTGGGTGGGCAATGCTTAGGCACAACATAAGATACACTTATTGATTCTTAAAAGGTCTTCATTCACACTTGAGCCAAAGCAGCTGGTAGAGGGCTAAAGAGCATTCAAGTCACCCAAATCTCTAGATATTGCTTTCTGCTGTACCATCTGTATCCTATTAAATATTCTTGACTTTTGCCAAGTTTGGCCAATTTATATGTTAAATCGGTTGCAGAAAACAGGATCCAAGATGCTTGTGCAGGGAAAAAAAAACGTTGGTATTAAATTGCAAACTCTTATACATTAATCATTTGTTTTGGAAAAATCCAATTCAAGTTCTGCTGCACAAATAATGGCAGTAAGATGTCAGATTTATTAGTCTCTGAGACAAAAATAGAAAGGCAAGTGTAATTTCAACACTTCTAATTCCCAGAGAAGGGTATCATCTTCAGACCTGAGAGAGGATGTCATCCAATTTCTATTTGAAAGAGCCAAAACCCACCAGTTCTGTGAAGCAACTGTAGAATCACTTGCATATGCTTTTTCATCCAATATATGCTGTAATCAAATGAGTCTTAAACTGTTTAACTACTGATATTTCAGCACCTGATAATCAACTAAGTATTGATGTAATCCTCAGTGCCATACATTTAGTGTTACCATCTGATGGTGATAATCTTTATGCACGCCAGAATTTTAGTCTTCTATTAGTTCAATTTATTGAATTAGGAGGTCAAAAGTCTCATCTCTAGATAAGATATTTTTTCCCATAAATTGAATATCTGGTGCATTTTGTCAGCATCTATTGATTTCGTGTCACCCATCTCACTGCAGAAGTTGGAATCTGACCATCTCACTAAAATCTACAAATCTACTAAAAGCACTAAAAGTGGGTTTGGTTATTTGTTTTTTCTTTTTTTTTCTTTTTTTCCTTCCGTTTTTTTTGGGTTTTTTTAGGGGTATTGCTTTTGTCTTTATAAAGATCAGTTGATTCCTGGCAAAAAGAGAAAAAAAAAATCTTAAAAATTCACTGTAACTGGTTTTGTATCCCCTTGCTCTTCCTCTATCCAATTTTACTTTTTATACATTTTAACTTCTGCCATCTCAGACATTTGCACTCTTACTTCAGGATTTGTATGTATATATTGCCAGTAGTAAGACCTTGCCAAATTTCTGATAAAATAGTTTCAGAGTCCCATTCTTCTCCCTCAGTGCAGTAATACCATAAAGCATGATTTTTTGGCCATTTCTCATTCTTATCTTGAATGAATGTGCATTCATTTCAATGAGAATGCTTCCCTACTGAGCTTTGATTGATATGACAATGTAGCCTAACTTCAATGCTGAATCAGTTACTCAAGAAAGTAACCGTGGGTTAAATAACAATGTAGATAATTTCTAATACATGCAAGAGTGTAAAAAATAATTATGCATTAAAATATTGGGTTTGTGGCACAATCCTATCTCTGTGGTTCTCTATTTTACTTGTGAAGCTATGAGAAACAGAACACTCAGGTCTAGAAATTGCAGTTACCATTAATTCACTTTCAAATAAAATTTCAAATTTATTCACTTAAATATTTGTAACTATTTTTCTTCCCCTGCCCCACTCCAAGAATACAAAAGCTTTCTGAAAGGGAGTATATCTCATGTTTTTTGAAAAATAAATAAAAATAAAATATTCTTTCTACATAATGAAGTTTCTTACTAAATCTACATATCAGTCAAGCCTATACTTGATAATACATGAGTGGATTAAACCTGAAATGTATTGACTTTATTTATTTGTTTGTTTTTTTAACTGCTTGTTTTGTTCATNCTCAGACCACTCTGTGATGGCAGTCCATGTGTGTGTGTGTGTGTGTGTGTGTGGTTACTGAAAACGCTGCTGAGCTGGCTTTTTTAAGACTCATCTTGTCAAATATGGGCAATAATCATATTAAAGGGCTAAAGCCTTCTTTCTAGTGTCCCAGAATTAACTGCTGTAAGTGAATACAGGCTTGTTCTTCTTATTGGATTCTGCAGTGTTTGTAACAATCTTGAAATGTATTTACAAGTAATGACTTCATAAAATAATTAACTTGATTGGCAAATAAAATTTATTTTGATCTATGTACAAATTATCAGTAACCAAGAAGAGATTATAACCTTTCCTTTCTAAAACTGGCTTCAAATTAGGGAAAATAAATTTAAAAAAAACTGTAAGTGTTGAATTACTCATTTGGCTTTCCAAATGACAAGTCAGATATTTCACAGGTAGTTCCAGTGCTCCATGTGAAGTGTTACATCAGAATTTGTTAGAATGGCACCACTATTTCATTATTAGGTTTCAACTTTCTAAATTAAATTGGAATTCTCAGCTCCTTTCATTAGTTGATGATGGCTAATTTTCTCAAATTCTTCATAACTTATTTGATATTATAGAAGGATTAGGATGTACTTATATGAGTGCTATCTCTGAAATGAAATCATGCTAGGATTTTTGATCTCATATATAACTTCTGCATGAATTTTCATTATCAATATGATGTCATTTTTTTAGAAATCATGACATTTTCTCACAAAATAGGAAAATATTTAAGTCATAACAGAGGAATAATTTAAAATACCTTCGTTATCTCTGTGGTACATGAGTGGGCCAGAGCATGAAGAAGTTATTAATATCTTATCATTACCGTGCCATTCTGTGATTTAACAGTGGCCGCCCTTAAGTAATATTTACTGTAGTTTTACTTGATTAGCTTTACTTAGGTGTTATTTAAAACTATCTCTGATATTTACCCTTAAACAAAAAAATAAAAATAAAGACTCACAAAGAGGTTATAAACTGCTGCTGTACAGCAGTCTTTTTAAAGTCTGAATCTTTCAAAGTAGATTTCAATGAAAGCAAATAGATGAAGGATGAGGGGCTGTGGAGACAAAGGTTTCAGCTCAGAAATATCTAGAAAAAACATCATTTCCTAGATACCATAAACTTAAATGGCTCTGCTAATTATTTGGTTACTGAGAGCAATTTTATTGCATGCTACATACCAGTACTTTTGAAATTCCACAGCTCTGTTTTAGTTTGTACTTATAGATTTCTTAGTACCTCAGTAATATTCAGAAGAATAGTTATGTATGAAGAGATGACTTAGTGTTTCTGTTTCTCAGTGCTAGTACAAACCTGGACATTTCAGGTTACTGTTTGAGGAAAAACAAGAAATATCAAAGAGAATATGTTAGATATTTGTACACTATCAAATCTGGAAGGACTCTGTCAGGAAAATCCTAAATAGATTAGGTTAAGTGTGCACATGTAAGTTATCTTGTCTGTCACAAATATTTATTTTCATGATAACCAGAACCCCGAGTGAAAAGGCAGTGAAATATCACTTAAGAAACTGACCCTTCCTGAAATGATTCACCTCTGCAAATCAGTATGCTTCCCAAACTGTAATTTCATACTTTTGAATTTGAAATGGGTGTGTAAGTAAAAAGTTATGAGTAAGGTATTTTTATGTTGTTGTATGATAACAATTACATATATATAATTCTGTATCTCTTTCCTAGGCCTCAAACAAGTTTAATTGCATCTTCTTTCTTCTGCACTTCCAGAACTTTAAACTCGCAGAGTTCATACAGCTAGGGTCTCAGCAAAAGTATGTGACCTAGAAACATATTTTTAGAACACTGTCTTAATTTAGGTAGCAGTAAGACTGTGGAATCTCAGGCTTTCAATGGGGAGAAGAGGAAGAATATCTTCACACATACAGTTATCTTAGCTGTTCCATGAAACTGAAAGCTTCTATATTAAGGAGCTGTGCTCCTAATTCACATTTTTCACAATAAAATTGTGAAACATTCACAGCAGTGTAAAGGATTATAAGAAAGTTGTTACTCTTACGAAAAATATTTATTTTATTCTAATATCTCTCTGTCCTAATTGCATTGAATGATTTCCAGGGGCTGTGCAATTCTAGTAAGAGAAGATTGTCTTTTCTTGGTTGGTGCTATGTTTTGAATTGAACAGGTGCCATTATTCCCTGTGTGTGTGCTCTCAAGGTCTCTCCATTTCAGGCTCCAGTAAAATTACACACGTATTCAAAGTAGGCAGACACACTAGCTCTAATGCTGGAAGCAGTGCAAAAGAAGCAATACAGACTGTACAGTCTAATTCATCTACCTGTTGTGACAGCTAGATCTCCTGTGAAAGCTGTGCTGGCTAACCTGTCTTACTGTCACACTGCAGTCCTCTTGGTGGATTACCTAACTGCCTCATAAATATTATCTACTCTGTTTAAGTGCTCCAATTTCTAGTTTAAATAACAAAGTTAAAATCTCTAAACCATCAGTGACTATTGATGAGTATGAGATGTGTATCTTTCTAACTCTTTCTAGTTGCCTCTTTTCTCATTTCTCCTTTGGATATAACAGCATATGTATATGTTTGTCACTCGATTTCCAGTCACTTTCTTAATGTTTTTGCCCAGCCCTCTTCGATTTGATCAGATGACCATGTGGGAAAAGGATAAACTAACATTCAGTTGAACTTCTGTTACTCTTCAAGCATGGTAGAGATGGAGGGGAGAAGAATAGCAGCTCTAAAATTATATCCTGCTTTTCCTGTTTATTTCCTTCACTGAATTCTTATCAAATTCACTAATTTGTATGCTAAATCCAGCTTTCTCTAACTGTCAGAGATACATGCTTGTCCTTTCTCCAAAAAGCAAATTGAGTTTTTCTTGTCTCCTGCCTCATCACCCACAATAAAGATACTGGAATGAAAACTAAACAGGCAGCTTATGAAAGTGCATAGAAAAGAATATCACATTGTATTGTCCTTGCAGTGCTTACCACATTAAATTTTTTACTAATAAATTAATGTATGCATCTCCTGACATTCCTTGGCACATGCCTACCAAGCCACTCAGCAGATCAGGCAGGGAGCAAATAAAATGGGAAAAGCCAATGAGTCAAGATAAAGTCAGTTTAACACAGCAAAAACAATGGCTGCATGCAGAAGCAAAAAAAAACCCCAAAATGTTTATTCTCTACTTCCCATCAGTAGGTGTTGTCCTTCTACTTCCTGGGAAGTAGGACTTGAGTACACATATTGGTTGTTCTGGAAGACAAATGTCAGAACAGATGCAACCCTCAATTCCTTTCCCCAAAGCCCTCACTCCTCTCTCTTGGTATTTTATGGCTGAGTAGACATAATATGGTATGAAATATCCTTTCGGTCAATTTGGTCAGCTCTCCTTGTTGCGTCCCCTTCCAGGATCTTGCAAACCCTTGCCTACTGATGCACTGTTGGAAAGACAGAGCTGATGATGTGCCAGGGCTGCTCAGCAGTAGCCAAAACACTGGTGTATCGCCTACATTCTTTTAGCTGCCAATGCAAAGCTGGAGAGGGCTGCTATGGGAAAATGAACTCCAGCTCAGCCAGTTACACTTTTTTCATGCTACTTTCTTTTGGTTGAGACAATTAACTGAGAGACAATTTTAAAAAACATGTCTTACGCATTAAACTTTTCTCAGAAAATACTGGTCCCACGTGTGAATATTCCAGTCTTCACTCCCTTCTTCAGTATCATAATCAACTGCCAATGTGAAGACTGAGATTTGACAACGGTCATAACAATTTCTCATTCAGCTGGATATTTTCCTTAATTATTGTATTTCTCAGATTTTCACAGAATTTTTTTTGAGTTTGTACAAAAGCTGGAAACAAAGCAACATCTTGATCTGATGGGGAAAAAAAGTAGGAAATCCATCTTTTTGGGAGCTGTTTTTCATTAATTGAGTGAGATTCTTAAGTGTATTTATGAGTCTCAAGTGAGGGAAAAAAGTTTAGAAATTTAAATAGTAAAATAAACCCTGATGACAAAAATAATTTCCATAAAATAGAAGAAGCGGAATCTATATATATGTTACCAACTAAAGAAGTTGGTAACATATATATGATAAAACAGCTTAAGAGAATGTAGCAAACTGAAATCCATGCATATCAGTGATGAGCAAGAGGATAGGTCAGAAGAAATAAAGGACTCATTAATTCCTTTCACATGGAAATGAAAGTGTAGAAGCCCCAACAAGCTAGTTCATTTAACCTTAAGAATAAGGTCACATGCCCTCAGATTTCATATTCATTAGTGCATTCCAAAGGTATTAAATGCATATGTGGCAAATAAACCTTACATAAGTCAAGTATGAAACACTAAAGATCCCACAATATAAGGTCTTTTACCAAACCACGATTACCATCTTCACTTTTGCAAGAAAATTTTACAGGAATTTTTAAGATTTTCTTCCTTTATTAGCAGGGGAATTACCTTCAAACTGAGCTGAAAGAATAGGAGGTTCTATTTACTTGAGCTTTAAAAAGCAATTAAAACTTCTTACCTTTAGTCATATCCACAGCTACAACAGGCACATCCTTTGACAACATGAGGACATCCACAGGATATTTCGATTGAAATCAAGTATTTTTTTAGTAGGAAAAGTAGGAGAAGCCTTCTTTTCCTGGCATCCATTATGCACAGTGGTCTATGAGATTGCCCATGAAGTTTTCTCAGCAGCATTTTGAACATAAAAAGAAATGGTATGGAAAAAGAAGATAAGGTTACAGAACATGAATGGCAGGTAGAAAGGGCAGTATGTTGAACAGTAACTGAAAAATGAAAATAAACACAGCATCAGGAAGAAAGTGATGGATGAAGGGGAACAAAGTAGGGAAAGATAGTTGAATAAAAATTCTTTCAATTGGTCTATGTGGAATATATTTCGTCAAATAATGTACCTTGCCTATCACTACTGTTCTTTCTTTCTTGTACTGGTTTTGGGTGGGATATGGCTAATTTTCTTCATTGCAGCTCACACGGTTTTATGTTTTGGATTTTTGATGAAAATAGGGTTGATAACATAGTCATAGTTACAATTCATACACAGCATACAAGGCTGTTTTTCATGTGTCTCTGCAAGAAGGAGGCTGGTGGTGCACAGGAGATTGGGAGGGGATAGACCCAGGACAGCTGGCCAGACTGACTCAAAGGCTATTATTCCATGCCATATGGCATCAAGCTCAGTAAATAAAACTAGGGAAGAAGAAGAAGAAGAAGAGAGAGGGGCACATTTGGAGTGATGGCATTTGCCTTTCCAAGTCACCATTAATGCATGCTGGAGCCCTGCCTTCCTGATGCCTGAACACCTGCCTGCCCATGAGAAGTGGTGAAAGAATTCCTCACTTTGCTCTTTGCAGCCTTTACTCTACCTATTAATCTATTTTACCTCAACCCACCAGTTTTCTCACTTTTGCTCTTTCAGTTCTCCATCCCAACAGATAGGGAGTATTAAGTGAGCATTTGCATGGTGCTTACCTCTCAATGGGGCTTAAACCACAGCAGTCTATTTTAGCAATGCAACAGGGCTCAAGGGTTAAAGACAACAGATATGACTGGAATGTGCTAGCCCAATTTTATAACTGTTTAGCTAATAACTGAAAGGCTCTTGTACTTGCCATGTGGCTTGCTTGCTTGACTGTATACTGAAGCCCAGATACTTTTTGCTTTTGCTGATTGCTTTAGTCCCTATTATATGCCCTACTGTGACTGAGATCATTTCAGTAAGTTGCTGCGTGGATTGGAAGATGGCAAGGGCTTTGCTGCTTTTTGTGTGCTGCTGTATGGGACAGACTGGAACTCCAGTGTGAAGTAGGATGTGTGTCCACATGGAAAGAGGTACACTTCAAAGCATCTGTGGCCATGGTTATGTGCACATCACAGCAAGTATACCCTGAAAGGATTGTAGAGCAAACAAAAATCCATATTGGAACTGGTACAACTCAATATCTCAGGGCAAGAATATCTTGAAGCTCCTGTGGCCTCAGAAAAGTCTTTGTCATAGTGAGTATGTCCCTGAAAAATATTGCTGCATTGGATATGTGACAAATATCAGAAATATTTTAAGCAGTATGCAAAGGCTGATAAGGACTTAGGAGCATTCTTCCAGTGGGCATTTGTGCATAAGTTCATATGTTTGTACTAGCTTTTTGACTACGAAAAGTCAGGGACAGCTACAGAGTTCTTCCAGAAGTATGTAAAATATTTTGTAAAATTTTAGATACAGCATATTATTCATGTTATCATGGAAGATAAGGCAATTATTTTAACAATCAAATGTGCCTACAGACATATTCAATACAACATTTCAATATGGTATGTGATCTTTTTCCACATGACATTTCCTGAAGATAAACATGAAGCATATATAATGGGATCATCTTTATAATTTATTTAAAAGCAACTTTGCTAACTTTGCTTTAAATGATAATGGATGCATTTTATGACTTAATACAACATGTAGTTGCTAGATACAGCAGCAAATTTTGTCACCACTAAAAAGTTTATAACTCACCTGAGAACATAATTTTTCATGGTGTTTTTATTAACTGATCTGAAGGCTTTTGCCCTCTACATGACATTAGTTCTGTAGTTTCTTCCTTTTCTTTTTGCAACATTTTTTATATTAACCAAGGATGTTTCAGGTAGAGAAACCCATCCATTAGGTTTTTCAATGGACAACTACATTTTGCTCTAAAACTAGCTATCCTATTTTTGCCTCCATATCTTATTTACCTTTTTACAAGTTCGACCATTTCACATGACTGATTCAGTTGGCATGTGTTAGGAAAAAAAGACAGAAGATTTTTATAGAAAAGCTATTGTCCTTTCTGAGAAAACCCATCCATTATTACTTTAAGTTTAAAATGCTTTTTATTCCCCCCAGCCAGGAAAGCAAATTCTTAAGTGATGTAATTCAGCAAAATTCCACTAACTGCAGTGAAACTCTGCCAATTTTATACCAATCCTGAAACTACTTTCTGTATTCCTATTGAGCGTATTTAATGGAGATTATTTTCAGTTTCCATTGTGAATGCTGAAATGCTGCTTATTGTCCTTTATAGCTGAATGTTATTGAGCACTTTTGTTGTATCTTCTTTTTTTTTTTTCATTTGTGCTGCTCAAGAACATATGGTGTGAGGAAAATAATTTGTATCCACTGACTATACGAAAACATTTTTCTTAAAAAACTGGATCTTGGTGATCTTGAGGAATAGACATCAAAAGGATAATGAATTACAGTACATGGGTCAGGTTTTTTAAAAGGTCTGAATGGTGTCTCTCAGAAATGGACTATCTAATTTTAATACAGATGAAGGATTTCAGAAACTATGCCAGGAGTCAAGAGTTTCAAAACAAACTCTTACATCTCACTCCAAACCACAGACAAATGAGGAGGACAGTACAACTTTTCATAAAGAAGCAAGTGCAATAATTTATCTCAAATGCTAACAGTAATGGCTACAAAATCGACTATAAAATTTTAGGAAAAAAAGGATACATAAAAAGAAGTATTATCATTCCAGGATTCCAAACTATTAAGAATAATTTTTATGGAAACTCACACAACATCAAACAATCCTAAAGTCCAAAGCAAAAGGTATGCTGACTGCACATGCGGAATATACTATTGTCCACAGCAGAGGTGCTTTTTTAGTTATTTATTTTCAAATAACAGTCTCTAGTGTGCAAATGAAAAACAGGAAGGAAGTCTTTGAAACTAATATATGTGCCAGCAAATAGCAGAGTGTTTTGTGATAGACCATATATTATGACTTAATATTTTGGACTGCTCCCAACAAAACAAGATGAATAATGAAATAATAAGGTCCCAATTAGATATGATTATTTTATGTGATTCAAAATGAGTAGTGATTTATGAGTTTCCTTCTGCTACTTAATAACATGAGGTGAGTGGGTTTTTAGACACCTTCCCTTTGGCATGATCATAATGAAAGCAAACACATTTCTGTTCACTCTATAATCATCTACACATTGGCAGAGGATTAAATTATTATTTCTGTACCAAATGAAGAGACACTTCCTCATTAATGTTTCTGAAGGAAAGAGTTGTGTCACTTAATGGTCACTAAACTCAATGAATACTGAAGTTTCTAAAACCTGACTGATTTAAAGGTGCAATTCTCCTTAAATTTCCCGTAGCAGTTGGTCATTCAACTGCTTTTTCTGGATCCAGTTCTCACAACTTATGTGGCTGCCAGGAGACAGGCTTTATTCTGGGTTAGGCTTCAGAAACAGGACATTCCTGCTACCAAAACTTCACATTTCTCTGAAATTATGGCATCTAGGAAAATCTGCAGAACTGCTCAAGCCAATCATTCATTTGTACAACAGGCAAGGTTAATTTTCCTGTAATGAAGGCAATAATGAAAATGAGAAAGAAAGGTTGAAAGGAATGGAACAATATGATATTTGAAAAATAAACAAAACATTTTTTTCCAAGGTAATGTCCAAGATAAAGGTACACTTAATCCAGGTTAATAATAGAAGAATGTCAAAAGACACTCCTGTGAAGGTCATTATTTGTTCTTGCAAGGTTCTTCATTTCTCCATTTCTTCTCAAGCTCGTTTGTGGTAACTGAAAATTTAGTTCATAATATTAAAAAGGTCATTTTATGACCACATCTGTGAGACTGTGATATATTTGGGGTTAAAAAGAGGCAAACACATTGCAAGAGCATAAGACAATAAAGAAACTGTATATAAATATAGAAGAGCAAGAAATTATAACGTTCCTGTTGTTTTGCTGTAAGCTTTTTACCACTGACAATGCTTGTTTATTAAGAACTAGTTTATAGTGCTTGTCAGCAGACATATAATCTTTTCTTTTCTGGCATGACTCTTTTGGGTTACAATAAAAACTATATTTTTCAATACATATTGCTTCAAAGGAAAGTGAGGAAAAGTTCCAGTCAAATNGATTGAATTTCTGTATCTACTGTGTTTTCCTTAAAACATGTCTTTTCTTTCTGAATTGTTACCATGTGAAAATACTTATGAATTATCTTTTCTATTTAATATAATTCTACAGCATTCTGTACTGAATACTTGGTGAATATGTCATGACTAAGAATACACTGTATTTAAAAGAAAGAAGTGAATCTTACCTTTTCAGTTGCATTTGCATAGAACCAACTGCTTACATTTTCAAAGATTGCATATCAGCTTGCAGTCTTTGCATCAGAATTGTTTATCTTTTTTCTTACAGCCTTATCTTCACCCCTTCTGTCGTCCCTGAGTAATAATGTCAATATTTTATAATTTGCATAATTTGTAAAGAGATTATTGGTTATTTAGCTCATGTGTAGTTGATTTTAGTTGAAAGAAATTATTTATAAATTACTTTGGCTGCACTGACATTTCACAACTAAAATCTATGAATTATGTATTCAGACACCATTTGGTTTGATAGGCCTTTCTTCCTTACCAGGCTGTACATCCTAGATTATTTCAGCAGTTAGCTCAAATGCTGATAATTCTGGGTTGTGAGGCTGTGGTTGATAGACATTCTTCTTGCATAGCTTCTCATGCTGCCTATCCAATGACTGGTAATCCTTCCCGGGCCATTTTCCCAGCATACAGTCCACAGCAGCCTCTCTGTGACCATATGGCACAGGTGTTCAGGCCTTTTCTGATGGAATCCTGCCAGATTTTATGAAGCTATTCAATGAGATTAGTTAAAGCAATCTCAGTGTTGGAGTTCTTTATCCCCTTTTTGTTTGTATAAGCATACAAATGGGTATAAAGAAAAAAAAACCAGCAAAAAACCTCAACCAACCCAAACAAAAACAGACAAACAAAGAAAACCCAACTGGATGCTATAAAAATCTCTGTGAGATTCCTTTAGTTTATTTAATCTTGTTTCTGGCACATATATCAGTGCACTCCACCTACAAGAACTTCACAAAATTCAGATATGCAAAAAAAACCCTGGAAAGTTCCATGTCATAGAAGCTAATAAAAGACTTGGCTTTGATTTACATCAACAAGACAGCAACACCTACAGAGATTAACTGTTTGACAATAGGTTCCAGAAAATGCACATATAAAATATGTTGCACACATATATGCACAGAGCATATTAATGAATTACTGGGNATGACTCTTTTGGGTTACAATAAAAACTATATTTTTCAATACATATTGCTTCAAAGGAAAGTGAGGAAAAGTTCCAGTCAAATAATGACTTTAGAAGTATGAGTTTTTTGTATGAGAAAGCTCTGCCAGAGAACAGACATTAAATGCTCTATTAGGCACCCGTTTTTTAGCAAGTCTGACACACAAAATGCCGTTACATTAGTGCTCTGCTAATTGTTTGTTTTAAGGTCACTGAAATTGGTATGTTTACTCAGGTAGCAATACAGCTACTGAACTACCAAATAAAAGTAAGTTATTAATTTAATTTATAATTTAAATATATATAGGAAAGAATGAAAATTATGTAATCCTGATTGAATTTCNTGACATTTCACAACTAAAATCTATGAATTATGTATTCAGACACCATTTGGTTTGATAGGCCTTTCTTCCTTACCAGGCTGTACATCCTAGATTATTTCAGCAGTTAGCTCAAATGCTGATAATTCTGGGTTGTGAGGCTGTGGTTGATAGACATTCTTCTTGCATAGCTTCTCATGCTGCCTATCCAATGACTGGTAATCCTTCCCGGGCCATTTTCCCAGCATACAGTCCACAGCAGCCTCTCTGTGACCATATGGCACAGGTGTTCAGGCCTTTTCTGATGGAATCCTGCCAGATTTTATGAAGCTATTCAATGAGATTAGTTAAAGCAATCTCAGTGTTGGAGTTCTTTATCCCCTTTTTGTTTGTATAAGCATACAAATGGGTATAAAGAAAAAAAAACCAGCAAAAAACCTCAACCAACCCAAACAAAAACAGACAAACAAAGAAAACCCAACTGGATGCTATAAAAATCTCTGTGAGATTCCTTTAGTTTATTTAATCTTGTTTCTGGCACATATATCAGTGCACTCCACCTACAAGAACTTCACAAAATTCAGATATGCAAAAAAAACCCTGGAAAGTTCCATGTCATAGAAGCTAATAAAAGACTTGGCTTTGATTTACATCAACAAGACAGCAACACCTACAGAGATTAACTGTTTGACAATAGGTTCCAGAAAATGCACATATAAAATATGTTGCACACATATATGCACAGAGCATATTAATGAATTACTGGGTATTTCAGTTATTTTCCATGGTCTCTGGACTGAACTCTGGATATTCTAGTCTCACTTTGGCCCACTGCAGTGCACCAAAGTAACTGGTACCAAGTTACTTGTTCCTACTTACAGGTTAGAGAGAGCATCATCTTTATCATAGTTTACCACTGTTCTTCCAGCACTTTGTCACCCTTTGATGTTTTCATGTTTGGTTTTCTATTTGCTCTATCTCTCTATTCACTGGCTTAACAGACTTTCAGAGTATCTGTGTATGTTTTCTGGATATTATTTAAAGGATTCTGTCTTTCAGCTATCTACATTTACACATTTATATTACACAACAATAATTTTATGGCATATAAGTAGCTGCTGATTTTTATATTGGATCAGGATTTGCAGTGGTTTTGGCAGTATGCCTGGTTTTGTTTTTGTTTTTTTTTTTTTGTTTATTTTCTTTTGTTTATTCAGGTTTTTTTCCTTGCAACACTCATGAAACATCATTTCCCTCAACAGAACACTCTAAGGTTTCAAAATAGTTTTTTGGTCCATTTCAAAACAAAACAAAAACCCAAAAAAAGTACTTGAAAATATTTTGAAGGAATATGTAATACCTGTGCATCCAATGTATCAATAGAGTAATGGAGTTTATTGCCTGGTTCAGAATTATAATTTCAAATATTCCATCCATATTCACCAGACCACTGGCTATTTTACAATAGGTAGTTGTCTTGAAGTAAAACAAGCACATATCTAAAGAATATTAATACTGAAAAAAATTGTTGAAACATAAAAATTTCAGTAAAACCTATCAGTTTCAATGAGAAAACTGTATAGATTTGATCTGCCACACTATTTTTATATCACGTAGCTGTTATGACTTTGGAATCTAATTTTCAAGGTCTGCCTGTGGTATTCATGATTTTTCAGCTGACTCAAGAAATGTTACTGATCACATAAATATTATTAATAATTTTTTGTTGTTGTTCTTTGTATTGGCTTTAGGGGAAAGTGCATCCTTTTCCAATACCCATTTCTTCATAAAGTTAGAACCCACCAAATCCAATGGAAGTGTTACAACAGGATGTGTAGAACTAGACAAAGTATTTGCGTTTTTGTTTAAAAAAAAATATTTATCTTATATTTCTGATAAACTCATGTTAGTGGATTTTGCAGTGACAATGTTATTAAAGAGAAATAAAATAATGGGGGTTATTTCTAAAATATCTTCTCTTTGACCTAATGACAATACATAATCCCTTTTCAATACTTCCTTGATAAAAAAATTAAACAGATGGTGAGGTAAAGAATAGTAGAATTAGCTTTCTTCTGTGGAACATTTAGTACGTATTATTTCTACTCTTATAATCACTTTTATATTCTATTCTTATAAACACTTTTTAACACTTTTGTTCTAAACTTCTTCCAGATCAAAGGGTGAAATTCCACCTGTGTTGATAATCTTAAATAAACCTTGAGTATGTTTTTTCTTCCAATCTTGATGGGTTGGCAAAGTATACACTTGTAGTTCAAGTATCTAATCTCTATTTGTTATTTGGAAATTAGGTATTATACTTATAAAACTACTACTTTTTTGTTGCCCTTGTGTTCAGCCTTCTGATTGTTGACAGATAATTTCTTGCAGTTTTTCACACTCTGTTCTTGTAAACAATGAATGTTTTGCATTCCTCTTTGGAGGAAGAGAGGATTGATGGACTGTTGATGGGACCTATGGGGTCAGGAGGTATTATCCTCACTGTCCAATCCATGGTCACTGTTGGAATTCTATAAATAGACATGAAATGTAAATAAAGTGGTTCTTTTCCTGCTTGATTCCTCGGAGTGACTGTGAGTGTCTTTCCTTCTGTGTCACTTGGTGACAGTTTTTAAATCTGATTTTAGTGGAAACCAGTAAGGAGGAAAAAATGAAAGTCACCAATCATAGAAATAGATTATACATAACCCACTTCAGCTGTGTGATGCTGGTTTTCTACTCTAAAATATGCTTTCTGTAGGTTGTGTAAAGCATTCTCCTTTCTGCTCACATGATTTTCAGTCAGTTTTGTCAGTTATGTTCAGATACATGAATCTGTTTCATATCAGGTAAAAGAAATAGGTATTAATTTTCCCCTTTTTATAATCTTCTCAATTCACAACTGTCTTTTCCTTGTTCTGATCATAGTATTTGCATATATACTATCAAGTCTGTTCAGCACAATAAAGAAGAAGTAGAGTTTTGGCTTTTCTGACAAAGTATTCTGATAAATTAATGAGCTATGTTGGATAACATAGTAGCAGAGTCAAGACAGAGAAAGTACTCGAATTACCAATCCACAAACAGCATAAGAAAACCTCCCTCTGCACCATTTTAGATTGACTCCGCCAGCTGCTGAAACCTCATCCTCAGTATGAAGGAACACAAGTTTAAAAGCAAGTGAACAGTGTAAAAGAAAAGGTCATACATACAAAACAACATTGACAAATTGGTAAGCTAGAAATAGAGGTCATCATTTCATATGCAATTCATAAGACAAGATTTAGCAATACTTGAAAAGGAAAGTTCACCCAAGTAACAGGACATAATTAAGTTGTCCTGAATAATTGTTCTGTGTGGTCTGCCATCTCATAGCCAATCACCTAAGAAATTTTCAATGCAATGAAATCTACATTAACAAAGAAAGCCTACCACTGATTTGTCAGCTGTGGTGAGTACTTTGTGTGGCATGTATGTGTTACTGCAGTACAGCCAAAAATTGTCTGCCATTTACTGTTTATTACTGTCCATACAGTCCATACAATACAATCTACAGTGCAGCCCTCTGTCACACTAACTTTTGGCACAGGCTGTGCTTTAATCTGCTGGTAACTAAAATATACTTACTTTGTGGTTACTAACTCATAAACAATACAAAACAACATTGTCAAATTCATGTAATCTGCTAATTTTTTTCATTCAAATATTTTTCTTTATACCTAGAGTTTAAAATAGAGATTTTTGATGTTTTGTAAAAGTTGTAGTTTAAACAACAATCAACAATAGCATCAAAACATAAAAGAAAAAACTGGCTCTGCATTTAAAAGTGTCTGAGGTCTTTATTCAATTCTGAAGAAAGAAATTGCTATTTTCCAGTATACACAAAGGCAGCTAAAGCATCACTACCTATATATCCAACTTTTGTGTCTTTATCAACCAAACACAACAAATATATATTTATTCCTCTTTCTAATTTCAGGAGTGTGAAAATAAGAAGGTGGGGGCATGGACAGTAGTAAAATTGAAAGGAAATAAGAAAACTTAAAACTAGATGTTACTTCTACAAAATGCAGAACTTCTTAAAATGCAAGTAAAAGTGTAGATATATATTATATATTCTCTACAAGACACTATTCCTGATGCAGAACCTTTTTTAACACATCATCTGGAAAAGATTCTGATATAAAGGCACTTGAGGACTTCTTTTGTCACTTCTTTCATGCTTTGTATCAGTCAATCACATGCTTTCAAGTGGCAAAAAAGTAAAACACTGAGATAAGCAGAGACAAAGCAGGAAGAAAGCAAAAATATTGAATAATTCTTCAGTTTTGTATAAATATGAGTTTGATGTACTGATTTTCTCCTCAAAACTTGAAAACGAAAGAGAAACATTGCTTTAAAATCGCTAAGGGTGGAATGCAGCTGTTTTCCGTCCCTTTAATACATGGGAAAAGCTGACAATACTTCCTATAAACGGATTGCACCAGTTTGAACTTGTCCAGGTTTGAAATACCGGTGTCTGCTAAGGAAGGCAGGAGCCTCCCTTGGAATGGAAAATGTAAACCCCTTCCCTCTGAATTATTATAATTTTGAAA
>VWZS01004232.1:67788-96791 GCA_013397075.1 Rhabdornis inornatus | reverse complement strand
GCGGGGACGGGACAGCGGCGGCCTGGCTCTGAGCAGGGCAGGGAGAGGTGAGCTCAGGATCGCGGGCACACGAGCAGATGGTGATAGGTCCCTCTCTTAGTGAGGTAGGTGATAATAAAGTCCCAGTTCAGTGGCTGCTCTCACGGGCAGAGGCTCACCCCACGGCAGAAGAAAGACAGCTCTGGGCTGGGTTATGGCGGTGGCAGAGAATTCCCTTCCCCAAGCGCAGCTCCAACCATCCTCCTCGGAAGCCCCGAGAGAGACAGACACTCACAGCTCCCCCTGCCCCTTTAGCTGTCCAATTCTCGTGGTATCTCCGCCCCTTGGAGAGAAACTATCAAAGAGGAGTGCAACCAAATGCCCTCCTTCCCTGAGACTTGGCCATCTCTTTTATTTTTTTAAGTATCCAGTCGTTAATGTATCCTAGCAACTTATGGGAAAAAATTCTATAAGTAAAAAGGAACAAAAGGCAAGAAAACCCAACCCCCAACAGAACTGACAGGTATAAGAAACAAAATGGGTTTTTATTTCAACTGGGTGTTAAGAGACATGGAAGTAAATATTGACTCCAAGCACTGGTCTTAAAACAGAACATATAGAACAAAGTCTTCTCACTGTCCAAAATTTATTGTTTTATTAGTAAAGAGTATTTTACCTCAGCTTCTACATAAATGCATGTTCCTCAGAATAGTAAGAGGAAATCAGCAAAGGATGATCTTTACTCGGAAGGATTTGGTAGACGCTGGAGAAGAAGAATGTAGTTACTGCCCATACTGTCTGTTTGGACACTAATTAACCTGGAACGACATTTAAAGATAGGTAAAACTGTCACAACTCAATGCAAGAAAGGATAAGCAGTAAGGATAAACTTAATGGAATACATTATCTGCTGTTTTTCTCCTAACCGAGAGTTAAAAAATATCTACAAATCCAAGTCTGAGAATGCAAAGTACATGTCGCTATCCCCAGAGTATTTATTTCATACTCCATAAAGTAAAATTCCGTTATATTTCTAATTCATTAAATATGTTTTTGGTGGGTTTTTAAAAATGCTTGTTGAATAAGATGTGTGTTTGCTGTTCCTCCTATTCCTCAAGGAAAATAAGACAGACCCCCAAGATGTAGCAAAATAACAGGACTGAAAATCATACTTTGGTTTCCTGTCAACAAGTTGATCAGATCATATTGCCAAACTATAGCCGAGGTATTCTGATACTGAAAAATTACTCTGGTGTTCCTGTGTTGAAAGTAAATATATTCTTATAACACGTGTTTTTAAGCAAAAAGGTTTTAAAAATTTGATTTGCAGTTTTTGCTTCAAGTGTAAAAATAACATGGAATAAAATGTAAAAAATTGATAAACACTGCTTACAGTTTATTATTTAAAATTTTGCTTTTTTTTTATTTGGATTATACTACAAAAGAATTTTTTTAAAGTCCGTATGTAGAATTTGGTATGGAAGGAAATAGCAACTGTATCTTGAATATGTCTCCAGTATGTACAATCATATGTATTTATAGAAGTATAAATTGCACTTTCATGCTCAGATTCCATATCACATTTTATCCAAAACTCTTGGTCTGAAACTTTTTGCTTTCTCTTTAAAAGAAAAAAAAAAAAAAAAAAATTGTTTTCTTAAATATTTTTTAAAAAGCAAAAGAAGTGGTCATATTCTGAGAAATCCTAGAAGGTTGAAAGGCTTTCTTTTTTAATGGAGAATATTGGGGCAAATTAAGACTTTACCCAATAAAAAACCCCACTAACACAGTCTGGAAGAGAAAATGGCTTTCTGTTTATCTCAGTTATGAATATTTAATAGTCGCATATGGCAGGATTTTTTCCTAAGCCTTTACCATTGGCTTAGTTGTTCCAGTGGAATTAATGGTAAGATGCCTGTTAATTTCAATGCAAGCAAATTTAAAGCCAAGATTTTTAGTGTCATTCTTGACAGACTTGTGCAGAAGATACAAGTGAATTTTAAAATGCTGCAGTAAAATAGCGGATTGTGATTTGGAATGAGTTAGATTCAATTTCATCAGAATTGGTAGCATAACAGCTGTCTTTCTGTCAGTGTAAACTAGCAGAAGCCATTTAATGCCTTTGTGTAATGAGACAGACGAAACTATAATAGCCATAAATGAAAACACAAGCTCACGTACTTAGGTAGAAGCTGAAATACTCAGTACCACAAGCTTTTGTAAGAAGCGGCACAACAATCACTGAGATTAAGTCACTGATTATATTAGAAAGAGATTACAATCTCTTATAGAACGAACTAAACTGGAAGGAGCAGATGCATGCATTGCCTCTCCAGAGTAATCTGGAAAGGCTGGGAACTACTGGTAGACAGTGACCTCACTAAACTCAACAAATGAAGTGATATGCCTTGCAGCTGAGGAGAAATAAATGCATGCTGGTGGCCTATAAGCTCGTGCACAGCAGAGAGAGACCCTTTGGCCTTGGGGAACAGTAAGTTAACTTGAGTCAGCAATATACCCTAGCAGCAAAGAGGGACACCACCACCCAACTTCCACATTAGGAAGACCACTGCAGGCAGATCAAGAGAGGCAGTCCTTCCCCAGTACTCAACTCAAATGAGACACATCACACAAGGGTGTATGTTCAGTGCTGGACTGCCTTGCACAACAGGGACATGGGCATACCTACTGGTGAAACTAAAGGGAAAGAAGTGAAGGCACAGGCAGTGGATGTAGAGACAGGTATACTGAGAAGAGTATAGGGATGCAGTCCAGTTGTGTGTGTATAAGGTGAGAAATGTCAAGGTGAAGCTGGAGCTGAACTTGGCAAGGGATGCAAAAAATAATGTGTGTTAGCCAGAAAAAGGAGGTTAAAGAAAGTGATCCCCCTTATCAACAAGGCAGATAAACTGGTGTAAAAACAGTCAAGGAGTAGGCTGAGGTACTCAACTAATTTCTTGCTTTATTTTACAATTCCGTCATCTTTTCCCCCATCTCTAGAGTGAATGGACCTCAGAATAGGGACTGGCGGAGCAAAGATCCTCCCAATGTAGGAAAAGATTTATTTCACAGCCAGTTGAGGAACCTGAACACGTACAACTCTATAAAACCTGATGAGATGCATCCCAGAATCATGAGGGAATTGGTTGAGGTATTTGCCAAGCTACTCTCCATGATATTGGAAAAGTTATGGCAGTCTGGTGAAAACCCAGGTGACTGGGAAAAAAAGGAAAACATTCACCCATCTTTAAAAAGTGAAGAAGGGAGAACCCTGGCAACTACTGACCTGACAGCCTGCCCTCTGTGCCTGGAAAGATTACGGAGCAGGTACTCCTAGAAGGTATGCTAAGGCATATGGAGAACAGGGAGGTGATTTGAGAACTATGGATGTGATTTGTCAGAATTTCTGTAAAGCCTTTGAAATGGTCCCTCACATCATCCATCTCTCTTAAATTGAAGAGATATGCATTTGATGGGTGGACTCTTCAGTGGAGGAGAAATTGTTTAGAAAGTGATACGCCGAGGCTAGTGGTCAGTGGCTCAGTATCCAAATGGACCCCTCTGGAGTTCGAGACCAGTACTTTTTAATGTCTTCATCAATGACTTAGAGAGATCCAGTGAAACTCTGCAAATTCAGAGATGGTACCAAGCTGAGTGGTGCATTTGACACACCGGAGGGACAGGAGACACATGCAAGAACTGGGCACGCAGCAACATCACGAGGTTCTACAAGACCAAGTTCAAGGTCCTGAACCTGGGTTGAAGCAACTCCCAAGTACATACTCAGTCAGGAGGATGAACAGATTATGAGCAGTCCTGCCAAGCTGGATATGAGACAGCGATGCATTCTCACAGGCCATAAAGCCAATCTCATGCATCAAAAAAAGGCTGGGCCACCTGAATGAGGTGATTCTCTCCTTCTCCTCCACTATCACAAGATTCCACTTGAAACATTGTGTCCTGCGCCTTCAATACAAGACTTGGGCCAGTTGGAGCAAGTTCAGAAGAGGGCCACAGACATAATCTGAGGGCTGGAGCACTTCTTAGAGACATGGACTGAGCTAAGGTTGTTCAGCCTGGGGAACAGATGATTCCAAGGTGACCTTATAGCAGCCTCCCAGGATTTAAAGGGGACCTAAAAGAAAGCTGTAGAGGAACTTCTAAGAAGGCCGTGTAGTGACAGGATAAAAGGCAATTTTGATTTAAATTAAATAAAAGAAAAAAGTATTTCACAATGCAGGTGATGAAGCACTGGCAGTGACTGCCCAGAGATGTGGTACATGCCCCACCCCTAGAAATATTCAAGATCAGGTTGACCTTTCAACCTGATCTAGTCAAAGATGTCCCTGATCACTGCTGGATGACCTTCCACCTCAAACTATTCTAGCATTCTTTCATACTGGAGAGAGTCCTCTGGGGAACCATGAAAATGATGAAGTGACTGACCATCTGTCACAAGGCAGAGAGGCTGGGAGAGCTGTGAGTGTACATCCTGGTAGAAAGGCTCAGGAGGCTCTTCTTCAGGTGTTTATATTTAGGGAACTGCATTAAGAAGAAAGAACCAAACTTCTCCATGATGTCCAGAGACATCTGGAGAAGACAAGAGGCAAGTGACACAAACTGAGATATGTGAAAATAATTCTAAACAGAATAAAAAGTGATTTCATTGTGAGGGTTATCAAACAATGGAATGGGTTTCCTCAAAAGGCTGTAGTATTCCTATCTATGGAGACACTGAAACCTTCCTGGATGTGTCTAGACAATGTGAAGGTGTGCTGGTCAGTATCANAGATAAGATATAGTTGTAATTTCTCTTTATAGTATTTACCAGAAGCTTACTTTTGATTAATTTCAGAGAAACATTTGGCAATCATAGTAGTGGAATAAAGTGCTGTTTTGTTTACCTTTAGCAAATACTATACTGACATGTAGTTTCAATAGCTTGATAATGAGCAGTAATTTGTTGTAAATATTTTGATGACGTCTGTCAGCCTTACATTTATTTTTTGAAAAAACACTATGGAAATTATCTCCTCAATTCAATAATATTATATCAATTTTTAAAATAGAGGTCATAGCTTTATTTACATTAGTTGATATTTCAGTCTGTTCACATTATAAGGAGGTGAGCAACCTATTCCTATTCCACATTCAACAAACCGTAGGTTGGTAGTAAAGAAATGTCTCAGCCCAGCAGAGTAATCTCTAGTCTTCTCANGTCATTCTGTGATTCTGTGATAAGTCTATCAGAAAACCATCACCAAAAATAACCGGGAGCAGAAAGAAAGAGTGAAGAATTGCAAGGCATAGAATCATGGCTTCATGAATCTGACAAAAAAGGACTTCTAAACTTACTTTATAGGATATCGTTAGAGCCAGTAGTGAAGTAAATGCCACCAGTTTCTTGTTGCCTCGTGTGTTGATGGAGCAGGAAGTCTTTATTCACACTTTGTTGTTTTCCACCTTATCTAGAGACATACATATTCCACCATCAGCATACTGTTTTATTAGAAATAAAAAATACACAAGCCTAAAGAAATTTCTCAAATCAAGGAGTGATAACAATATTTTGTTTGTATCAAAATATTAAACAAAATGGGGAGTTTGGCCAGATCAAAACATGTTTGATTTATCTTCATTTGCCAGTAGTCTTTCAGACTACTGCAGCCATGTTTGCTGCATTAGAGCTACAATAACCTTTCTTAAAATCATATAAATTTATACTTTTTTTTATCCCTTATTTCAGAATTCTCATGTTTTGCTTTCTCATTTCTTGATTTGTATAGGCATCTGAAATGCAGAAAAGTATGGGAAGAAAGCTAAGTGGAGAACATTACAGATGAGCAGGTGATCTGTAAGCATTTTTTATAAAAGCATATGATATCTAGAATTNATTCAACAAACCGTAGGTTGGTAGTAAAGAAATGTCTCAGCCCAGCAGAGTAATCTCTAGTCTTCTCATGGTTTTTCTTTTCTTTTCTCTGTTTATATAAGATATTTGAGTTGGTGCATTATAGACCAAACAAGACTAGCATGGGGGACCAATTTAAAACAGTATAAAGGTTATGTAGGAAGATGACTTTTTTCAGACCGCCAGCCACTGATGCCATCTTCAGGTGGTCGGAACATTTTTATTTTATTTTGATATAAAGTAATTTTTACAGTTCATGAAGGAAGAGACTATAAATATAATTAAAATTTAGAAATACAGAAAATGTTTCTAAATTTTATTGTGCTTTTGGGGTAGAAATACTATGAAAAATACTGTGTGAGTTCTGATGCTGAAAAGGCATCTTTGATAGGTTTCTTTTCCTCTGTCTTCTAATCTTTTGACATCCCCTAGGCAGTCAATTCTATTGGTTTTCTATAAAACGGGTAAAAAATATTCCAGACTTTCCTCTTTGTAGATATGGTATATTAAGTCCATGAAGTGCTCTTCCTATATGCAGTTTGAATTTTTAAATTCTTCTATAAATCCACAGATAATGATGCAGCCTTTAGTATAAATTATAATGAATATGGACTTTCTTTGTGATGCAAAATAATCATCATCACAGGGCTGCTAAAAGAAGATGTCAGCAGCTTCAAATCACTAGAGTTTTGTCCTTTGCTCTAAAGTAAGAACAATGCTATGCCAGAGCTTTGAAGGAAACTCTGCATAAGGAAAGGGAAATGCTTGAAAATGTTACTAGACTGTTGTGCAAATCCACCAGGGAAAACAGTCTTCTGCCACAAATAATTTTCAGCAGATACGTCTCAAAGCTTTTTTCCTATCTCATAGGCTGCTGATCAGTATAGAGAGAAGACACCTGAACACAAGGTGATTTAGGTTTTGTGTTTGACATAAAGCATCTTTTATTCAACTAAATAAGTATTGAAATACCCAGAAGCAAACTTTTCTGTACAACATTTTGATATATCAGGTAACAGTCATGCCATTGTTTTCATTTCATTAAGCTACTTCCAGAGAAAAAGAGAGCTAACAAATAGCCCAATCTTTCAACTTGCAGCAGCAAAATGCAACTGTCAATGTCTGTTTCCACTGCAAGAGAAGGAAAGTTCTACTTGTTATTTATTGTTAAAAATTCACAGAGTGAGCTAAACCCTTAATTATCTTGTCAGTGTTTCTTTCAATATCTTAAGTTTGGTCGGTCATAGTATACATAGTTTAATACTGCCGAGCACTTCCTCCAAAACAAACTTAGTGGAAGCAAAAAAACATAGTGAAGAGTAAATGTAATAAATAAATAACTTGTATGCAGTGGGATAGAAAGGGGTTTCAGTCTCCTCACACATACATATATCTCTTTGTCTTTCATTCTTCTTGTCTGCCTAATATATTTTAATCCTTTAGGGCCTCATATCCCCATATCCCACCAAATACTGACATTTTCAAGTTCATCTGTTTTATGGTACTTAAAAGCTCCTTGACATGATGTGGTTTGATTAATGGCTGGCAGTATTCTAAAATTATGTTGCAAAGGGGTACCCAAAAGTAATCACAGGAATTGAGAGTCTGTGTGATCCTATTTCAGTGGAGCTGTCAATACAGAAATCACCAATGAGTGCAGTGTTTAATTATAACTTGGGGAATTCATTTTATGTTATACAGTGATTTTGACTTCTTAGTATAGATGGCATTTTTCAGACCATATGCCTTGCAAAATGGACATAATTCTCTCTAACTTGAAAGTTTATCTGTGGTTTCATTGTTTTTTAAATCAGTTTCCAGTTTTGGTAACACAAAAATAATCTGATTATATTACTTAATAATTTATAAACATAGTGTCAGGATGAGATACCTAAAATTTGAAACTTGCAGCATGGTACATAGTTCTTGTCTTGTCTCTTGAAATATAAATGCATTTTACTCTATTTGAAAAGGCAGTCATCTTATTATTTCATTATGCCTTCACATGATTAGAAAACATCTTGGGTATTTAGGGTATCATTGAGTTTGCAACAATCAGGCAGGAGTACCTGAGAAAGTATGTCATAAAAGAAACCCCATAACACTTAAAGTATGAAAAAAATTAGACAAACTTCATATCCAAAAGGATTTCTTCCCTTGTTTGTGAATCTGTGTCATCACTGTATCATCAGTGACTTTAGTCCCAGATGTATGTGTGTACAGTGAAAGTAGCTTTTGAAAGAGAATTAAGAGAAATGTAAGCCTTGGAGACATATTATTTGAAAATAAAAAATTTTCATGTGGTTGTCAGATGTAGATGTGATTCCAAACAGTGCAGCATGTTGCAAACAAGCCACATAAAATAATCACACTGGGGACAACTTTTCTGTAATATGTAATCATGGAAAAATATACTTCAGAAATTATTTCTGATGGTCATCTGGTCCCATGCTCAAAGTACAACTCGATCAAGCTCTTAAAAACATTTTTCCCATTGATTTTTGCATAAAATCAAAAATGGCTGCCGCAAAGCCATTATGACTAACCTCTTCAAATCTCTGACTAACCATAATGTGCAAATAATTTATTTTTATACCTAGGTGAAAACATCACTTTTGTATGTCCTCTCTTGTTTCACTGTACAGCTCCGTGTTCATAGAATCAAAGAATCATAGAATGGTTGAGTTGGAAAGGACCTAAATAATCATCTTGTTCCACCACTCTTGCCACAGGCAGGTAAACCTTTTATTAGACCACAGCTTCACTGAACCTGGCCTTGAACACCTCCAGAAACTGAGAGTCCACCATTTGTCTGGGAAATCTGCTCCAATGCCTCCCCACGCTCACAGTAAAGAATGTCTTAACGTTTAATCTAAAACTACTCTCTTTCAGTTTAAAACCAATTCCCCTTCTCCTGTCATTACATGTCCTTGTAAAGTTTATGTCCATCTTTCTTGTAGGCTCACTCCAAATACCAGAAGGCATAATTAGGTCACCCTGAAGCCTTCTCTTTTGCAGGCTGAACAATCTCTTAGCCTTTCTTTCTATGAGAGGAGCTCCATCCATCTAATCATATTTGGTGTCCCTCCTCTGGACTGTCCAACTGGTCCATGTCCTTCCTGTGCTAGGACCCCAGAGCTGGATGCAGCATTGCAGGTGGGGTCTCACCAGAGCAGAGCAGAGCAGAGCAGAGCAGAGCAGAGCAGAGGGCCAGAATTCCACACCCCCTGCCATTCCCCCCCCACACTGGTCACACTGCTTTGGATGCAGCCCAGGACACGTTTGGCTTTCTGGGCTGTGAGTGCCTATGGCTGAGTCATGTCCAGCCTGTCTTCCACTAGCACCCTCATGACCTTCTCATCAGTGCTGTTCTCAATCTGTTAATCTCCCAGTCTTTTTTAAAATCATGGGTTGCCCCAACCCAGGTGCACTTTGTAAATTTCCTGAGATTCTCATGGTCCAACTTCTAAAGTTTGTCCAGGTCCCTTTGAATGGCATCCCATCTTCAGATGTGTCAACTAAACAACTCAGATTGGTGTCATCTGCAGATTTGTTGAGGGTGCACTTAAACCCATTGACTGTCTCATTAACAAATATGTAGAAAATAATTTCTCTCAATGCAGACAACTGTGGCACATCACCTGTTACTTATATCCATTTAGTGAGTGAGCTGTTGACCACTACCCTCTGGTTGTAACTTTCCGAACAATTTCTCATGCACCCATCAAATGCTTATGTCTTCAATTTAAGAGAGAAAGATATTGCAGGGGACCATTTAAAAAGCTTTACAGAAGTTCAAATAAATGACATCCATAGTTCTCAAACCACCTCCTTGTTCTCCATGTGCCTTGGCATACCTTCTAGGAATATCTGTTCCATAATCTTCCCAGGCACAGAGGGCAAGGTCTTAGGTCAGTAGTTGCCAGGGTTCTCCCTTCTACATTCTGAGTGAATGATTTCTTTTTTTCCAGTCACCTGGGTTTTCACCAGATTGCCATGATTTTTCCAATATCATGGAGAGTGGCTTGGCAAATACATCAGCCAGTTCCCTTATGATTCTGGGATGCATCTCACTGGGTCTCACCGACTTAGGTACATTCAGGTTCTCCAGGTGATCATGAACCTGACTTATCCCCAGTGGAAAAAACGTTGGTCCTGCAGTCCCCATTCTGCTGTTCATGTGCTTGATAAGTGTGGAAAAAGGTTATCTTCTCTATACTTTCACATTTGATACCTGAGAACAGCAATGCTTCCTCTCACCCTTGCTTTTCCTAAAGGCTGAACACATCCAGATCTTGCAGTTCTCCTCTTAAATATCCAGTGCTCCAGTCCTGATTGCTTCGGTGGCCTCTGAGGGACACACACCATTATGTCAATGTGAGAGATTGGCTGGAGAGATCCAGCCAGAGCAAGATCCTTTCCCAGGCCTGCTGACCCCATTGCTGCTTGTGCAGTCCCAGACAGAAGGCTACGTTCCTGCATGGGGACACTGCCAACCTGCTGTCCTCAGAGCTAGTTCTGCAGAACTGCTCCCACCCAGTCATCAGTAGCCTGCTCTGCTGCAGGGCTTTCTCTGTCCCAGGGGCTGGGCTTTGTTTGCTTTTGCTTTAGGTGATTTTCATGCAGTTCGTTCTGCTTGCTTCTCCAGCCTGTCTGTGCCCCTCTGCACAGACTCTGTCCTCCAGTGTATTGGCCGCTTTTCCAGGCTAGGTGTCATCCACAGATTTGCTGGGATTGCAATTTATCTAACCATCTAGGTTGCAATTAGGACAATAAAACAAATAATTAAATAGTAGGGAAACAATACTGATCCCAGATTGTAACTGGCTTCCAGCTGGACTGTGCCACTGTTCATAGACCTTTGGTCCTCATAGTCTTGCCAATTCTCAATTTACATTACACTCTATCTAACCTAATGATACTTCAGCACTTTACTTAAAAGTTACTACATTGTGATACTACATTGAATGTATTAAAAACTGTAGGATGCTACACTTGTTGAACCCCTCATTTTCTGAGAGAAAAAATAAACTAAAATTTTTTTTTAAATGAATAATGACATAGAATGCTCATGAAATATGTACAGAAATATGAACTTCTAAGTATCTTTACAAGGAGTCTCATGAAGGATGTTTAATATCAATGGCATAGCAATTACAGACATTTATGGATTGTTCTGTGTTTTAACTTTTGAGGTGATTTCTCGTCCTTTATGTACCAGAAGCTATTTCTGTTTCTCTGAATTCATCATCTTTGTATCTCATGATTGACTTAACTGTTCCAGAATGATATTTTCTGGAAGATAGGCATCAAAAAGAGAACTGTGTATTGTCATGATAGCATGGCAATGCTGACAATGACTAAGGGTGTTTCCCTTTTTGACCTTAATCTTCCATTTGCCTCAGTTTTCTGTCTATAAGGTTTAGAAAAAAATTCCTTCATCACAAAGTAATTACAAAGTAGATGTAAATACTTACATAGAGAATATGTAGCTATTAATACAAAATCTAGTAATTTCAAAATTTCATTGGTAAAACAGTCTTCTCTTAGAAATTGTGATTAACTTCATATTCTCCAGAAAAAATATTATTGTTCACAGATTGTATTCATCTATATCATAACTCTATACAAACTTTTGTGAAAGATGATATTCTGAAAAATACCTAAAAAAATTGTATTCATTAAAACAGCTTTGTGAGGGCAGCAACCAAACTTCCTGACCCTTGCACTAATGCCCTCTTTGAAAATAAGCTGTAAAGTATAGGGAGCCATGAAGCAAGAAAACTTTATGGCAAATTTAACTGGAAAGTAATTGTTTTCTACATGGATAGAATTGTTCAATAATATTTTATGAAATTTCAGAGTAAATCTAACATATTCACTAAGCGAGTTCTGAATGACAGAACTAAAGTGCACTGCACATGTACTGAGCTATGGCAATCTAACACTAAACCAATGTTCCTGGAAGATGTGAAAATAATTACGTGTTCTGCCTGAGCTACTAAGTAGAGAAATATTCTGTCTCGGGCTTCTGTAAAGCATGTCAATTTCCAGTTTTCATATTTTCCATTTTCTGCGCACAAACTGTTTGAAAATGCAGTGATTTGAAAATGTCTACTAACAACAAGGCATCCTGAAAATTGAGCAGATTTCAAATTCTCCAGTGGAAAAGAATTACTGGTGGAAAAAGATCATTCATTCCCCCTGAAGTTACAGCAAGGAACTGAAAAAAGAAACCTCTTAAAGAGTCTATACCTTGCTAATTGTATGTTTTACATAGGCATTGTACCATTTGAAGGAAAAAGGTAGAAAATTAATGGGTTGAGATAAAGACAGATTAATAGGGAAAGCAAAAGCTGCAAACACAAGCCAGACAAAACAAGGAATTAATTCAGTGTTTCCCATGGGCAGGCAGGTGTTCAGCCATCTCCAGTAGAGCAGGACCCTATCATGTCTAGCCAACAAGAACATCTTATGTTGCAGAGGGCTGGGGCAAATAGCTTTCTACTTCCAGTTTTAGCATCATTCAGTTTTTG
Source organism: Rhabdornis inornatus (assembly GCA_013397075.1). NCBI lineage: Eukaryota > Metazoa > Chordata > Aves > Passeriformes > Rhabdornithidae > Rhabdornis > Rhabdornis inornatus. The sequence goes on along the minus strand of VWZS01004232.1, from coordinate 84,365 downwards.
TATTACACGCTATTTGTCTCCTTTGCTCCTAAAAATGACTTGGGAAGTCAAATGTCATAGCTCCAAATGTTCCCCCCTTCATCTTCTCCCCACTTTATATACTAAGCATGATGTCATATAGTCTGGAAGAACTCTTTGGTCGGTTGTGGTCACCTGTCCAGACTGTGTCTCCTTCCAATTTCTCATGCCCTCTCAGTTTTCTAATCAGTGTGGCAGCAGGGTAAACAGAAAAGGCCTTGGCTCTGCTCAGAGAAAGGGTGTGCTCTGCTCAGAGAAAATAAAAATACCTCTTTTATCATTACTGTGTTCAGCACAAACACAAAACATACACCTATACTGGCCAGTGTGAAGAAAATTAACTCTACTGCAGCCAAAACCACAAAAGCACAACATGAGAGCACAAAATGAGATAATTGTGACTGTAAAATCACAACTGTATTGTCTGGGTGAACCATTTATTTATTTCTCTCAGTGATATTTGCAAAGTTTGAAACATGACTTTTAAGGCTTTGAAATTTCTTGTAGAAGTCTGTATCAGTTTCCCTCTCCCCTCACCTTTATTTTCATTATCCCTCATTATTTGCCTTTAATTAATACTGATGTCAAATCCCACAATGCTCCTGGAAACATTCTGTACAGACAAGAAAGGAAAAGAGTCACGGAGAAGATCTCTGAATTATGAAAAACTTTCTTTGCTAACAGTATAACATTACAACAACCCACATAATCCATGGCGGCTTAAAGATAATGGATTTAGACCTTTGGACAACATCGAGAAATTGAACAGAATAGCTATTGTAGAATATATTGGCTTTTAATTGCTGTGCCAATCAATATAAACATTTTAACTTCTTGTTCAGGTGGGTTTAAAGTTGTCTCAATATCTTATATTGCAAGGCTACTTCTGAAAATTGATAATAAGTATTAAAGGCTTTCATGAATAAGCAGTATTTCTTTTTCCATTTTTTGGTCTCCCAATGCAGCAGTAATTTTTTGCATTAAACAGTAACAGCTGAAAAATATAGAAATGCAAACTATTACAGGATGATATGGGTTTATGAAGATCCTTCATTTTTAGATACTTTTATTTGTCTTATGCTTAATTCTCACTTTGAGAATGGTAGTGTTCATTCTCTGGTTTTAGCCATTTTACACTTGCTATCTTGTTCTGAACTTATGGATTCTCTTCCTATGTAGCAGGGCCCTAGGCCAAATGAGATTTTTGGCTTTGATGAGTATTTTCTTAATTTGGTCATCCAGCATGAATTCTTGTTGGCCCCATGGCACCTTTCTCTGCATTTCCACTTGGCCTGCGATTTGCCTTCTGAGCTGCAACAGGGGAATAGCCTGTCCTCCCCCTGCCTGGAAGTGCTCTTTTCTCAGTCTGGCAAAATGCTCATCACCCTTTAGCCTCATGGAAAGTAACAACGCTTTTAGAGTAAGCTGCATAGCATAATGTCTTTATTAAAGAAAAAAAAGTGTAAAGAGAGAAACTATAAAATACAGACGTCACTCTCTACTACTTGCTGGGTACATCATAGGGTTTGTATACAGTTTGCATACTGAAAACTTCCCTTCAGCCCTTGTGTGTGCATTACTCTAGAATCATGCCGTATATTTTTTTACGAGGTTTGGCATGCCATAGAATGCACTCATGCACTCCTTTGCAATTCCTAATTAGTTGTACTTTTTCGCAGAGATTGGGAGCTACTGCATTTATTGCTCATCAACAGTGATAATGTACATATATTAAAAAAAAGTTTATTAAATTTATAGCTGTGTAGTATAACATATTTACTTCATAGGAAGGCTTGTTTTTGTCTGACAGCTAGTGCAGTAATTAAATCCATTTGACATGAGTAAGCAGTTTATTTTCATGTTTCACTAAACAAGTTTAATAATAATTGCATGTACTGTGCAATTTAGGAAGACTCTTTATTTCCCTTGTGTATCTTTGCAACATGATATTTGTTTGAAATAGTTTACTATGCATTATTTAAGGATCAGTAAGCACTAAAAATTCTTGAGTTATGTAAAAGAAAAAAGGTAATTCCTCTGTCAGCAATACATTTATTTGAGGACTTTCACAGTACAAAATTTTAGGAACTGACATACAGGAAACAGAGTTTGGCTCTAAGATATTGGCAATTACTCATATACTGGTACACAATAATTTGTTTTTCCTTTTCCTTCTATGTGATTGTGGAAACAATAACAGCCAGTCTTCTTCCCAAGGTTTTAATCAGAATTAAAATATATTTTAATAACAAAACACACAAAACTCCTGTATGTCTATGTTNCAACTCCCCAAATCCCTACAATCTTCCTTTCTTCCTTTTGGTTAGGGATTTTGTAAGTAAAAGACATGGATCTTTATGAGACTGTGTAATATTAAATTCAAAAGACTAACTGGACAATGCTTCTGAATAGTCTTGAAGTGTTACTGTCTACAAATGCAATAGAGTACTGGAACCTGTTATACAAAAATTCTTAAAATGTCTGATCTGCATTACAAAGAAAATTCAAGATAACATGCATAGCATGTATATGAGAGACCTAAAACGACAGCCATGCTGAATATTTGGGTCCTAATAATAGTCTATTAAAATCAACATCCGTGTTCATGATCACTTGATCATGCGGAAAAGACAGCACTGTCAACTAAGCAACAAATAGACAGGGGTCCAAGTAGTGGCATAAAATTGGTTAAAAATATATAAATCTGTATGTTTGATGACACCTGAACGGGATATTCTAAGAACAACAGCTGTTTCAACATTCTGAAAATGATTAAACCTTCTCAAATTTTTTTTCCTGGGAGAGTGCCCTGGTCCCAATCAAGACATCTGTTAGTCCTTTCTGATTAAATGTAAAATCTCATTTCACATGTGAGTTTAACATTGTTACTGTACACTTGAGGGCCATGACACTTTTTTTTATTCTGCTGTTCAATGTTTGATTTTTCCCTGAATGTAGCTGGGTTTCACCTTTTGCAAGTAATAGCATACAGTGCAACTGATTACTGACAAAGCTAATAAATTAAAAAGAAACTTATACCTGTGGGTAATTAAATCAGACTTGATGAAAGTTTTAGAGATTAATGCATGCAATCAAACTATGTGCCTTAATCACTTCCACTGTCAGCTATAATTTATGGCAGAGCATCTTTAAACAATTCACTTTATCTAAACTTTAAAGGCATGTATATGCAGAAAGAAATGCTACTGCAATTTGGGTTGGTAGCTAGTGCCTTTTGACAGATTCAACAACAACAAAAAAACTTAGCCTTTTTTACAACTACCAAGCAATGCTGAAATTGTCTATTTAAGCATTCATCACCTAAATGTACACAAACAAACTTGACAAGGGTCCTGATCTAGTAGGACATCTAGTGAGATTGAACCACAGATGTCTGGCATGAAACCTTTTAGAAGTCAGACATTCACTTCACTACACTTCCAATGCAGTGCTATTTACTTACTGACTTTTCTTTCTGTATTTCTGTTCAACCTAACTTTAAAATTAACATTCATGATTGCTGTATGTGTAATTCTGCCAAAAAAAATAAAAAAGGAAGCTGTTGCATGACAAAAGATGACAGAAAAGGAAATTTCAGCCTGCTACAGTAAAAACACCTTAATTTCAAAAAATGTTTTCATTGGGAGGGCGTTTTAGACACTAATAAAGAATGCAGTTAATTTGTTGAAATATGCAAGTAGGGTTCCATCATTTTAGCAAATGGATTTATGCGTAATCACTTCTTTGCTGCAACTCCTGTTGAAAGAGATCAAATAATTTACCACAATTTTTTAATATATAAATTTATGAGAATGAGGTAAATAATCTGCAGTGTTTTAAAACTGAAAGACCAAAGAGAAAAATATGTATCTTCAGAATTCTGTGACAAAAATACACATCACTGCAAACAGACTGGTGCAGAGAAGAATTTGTATACTGATACATTTGAAAACTGAGACCCAGACACACAAAAGTTTTGAGACAACTGATTCACACAGTGGCTGAGACATTTGTTTCACAAATTGTGACAAAGTCATATAGCTTAAAAAAGAAGATTTAAGTTGCAAATTATATTTTCATGTAGATGCTTACTGCAGGGGATGCTTAAATTCAGGATAGAATCAGGATTTTAAACATACATTTTTCTTTCTGTCAAGTTATATCCTTCACTGAATTGACTGGCTTTCTTGATGGGCATGGCTTTCCTCCATTATCTAGAAAGAAAGTCTATAGACATCTCTGAGCTCTGCTTCTTTGTCTTAGTATTTCAGATTTAAAGTTACTACATCTTTGCTGTACCAAGAGCTACAACCACTTCACTAAATGTGACCCTAGGTTTGTACTAAACTTTAACTAAGAACTTAGTTTCCTATTTCAGATTTTAGCTTAAGACATCATGGTGGGTTGACCTTGGCTGGAGGGCAGCTGTCCTTTAAACTGCTCTATCACTCCCCACCCTCAGCTGGACAGGGGCGAGAAAACAAAACAAAAATGTCACAATAAGGACAGGGAAAGATCATTTGCCAGTTACTGTCACGAGCAAAACAGACTTGACTTGCAAAAATTAATTTAATTTATTGCCAGAGAATGGTAATTAGTAGTAAAACCAAATCTAAAAACATATTCCTCCCCTCCCTGTCCCTTCTGTCCCTTCTTCTCAAGTTCAACTTCACTCAATTCACTATTGCTTTTTCTACAGTGGCACACGGGGATAGGCAATGGAGATTGCAGTCAGCTCATTGTCCCTGGTGCTTCTTCTTCCTCACATTCTTCCCCTTCCCCTGTGCAGGTTCCACCTGTGGCAGGCAGTCTTCCAGGAATTTCTTTAGTGTGGGTCTCTTTCCACAGGATGCAGTCTTTCGAGAACAGACTGGTCCTATGTGACCTCCCTGCAGAATCCCAAGTCCTGCCAGCAAACCTTCCGCAGTGTGGTCTTTCCATGTGGTAACAGCCCATTCTGTTGCTCCAGCATGGGGTTCCTCCACTGGCTGTAGGTGGTATCTGCTTCTGCATGGACCTCCATGGGTTGCAGGGGAGTATCCTTCCTCACCATGGTCTTCAGCACCGGCTGCAGGTGAATCTCAGCTCCAATGCCTGGAGCACCTCTTCCCTCCTCCTTCTGCACTGCACTCACCTTGGTGTCTGCAGAGCTGTTTCTCTCACATATTCTCACACCTCATTTCCAGCTGCTGCTTCACTGCAATGTTTTCCCCTTTCTTAAATCATATTACTGCAGTAGTGTTACCATCACCATTGATAGCTTATCTTTGGCCAGTTATTGGTCCCTCTTGGAGCCAGCAAGCATTGTCTGTGTCAGACAGTGTAAGCTTTTGGCATCTTCTCACAAAAGCCACCTCTGCAGCCCCTTGCCAACAAAACCTTGCCAGGTAAACCTAATACAGTCATCAATGAAGTCTGAAAGCAGGGAGATTTGATGTTCAGTAGAAGGCTAAATGTATATTTCCTCCTTAGTCTAAATATCAGTTCAAAGCCCAAATGATCACTTCCTGTAAAGACTTCAGTATAATTTCAGCTCATTTGTAAATTGTATTAATCCACTGACACAAAGTACAGCATAATTTGACTTTTAATGTTGCATGGATGTGCTTTCCCAGAAACCTGGACAGGTCTACTTAGTTTTGATGGAACAGATACAGTACTAGATTCAGTACTTTTAGTTGAGGGGATAGAAGATTTTTGGAGGTTCATTTGCTGAAGTAATATCAGCTGTAAGCCAGTAAGCCCTCCTTCACATCCGTTTCAACTCAGCCAAAAAAAATTCTGTACTTTGGGAATTCAGACATACTGAAAACTGGGCCTCTTATATGTTTGTTATTTTTATTTTTTCTTTTAATAATGGAACTCAGGATTTTTTTTTTGTATCTTCTTATCATCTGCACCTTTTAAACATATGTTGCATTTTTTTATTTGATTAAGAACTTTGCAAAGGTTTGTTGATGCTATAAAGTTTATTTTACCATGGTCATGAGATATGAAATACACAAAAAAATAAGTATGTAGTGTGAAATAACATATTCAACCATTATGGATTTCTGGGATCTCAACCAATAATGCTTTATTTCACATTGTTGCTATTAAGATATATCTCAAGGCTGTAAAATAAAATGAGATCAGTTTTCCTAGTACAAACCTCTGCATTTGAATAATAATGTGTTTAACCAAAAAAAAAAAAAAAGGGAAACTTCTATCTTTTTCTATATGTCTTATAAATTTATGCCCATTCATGAAATAACATTTATGTTACCCCAAAATATATTAAAGATTGCATTGTTCTCTTAATCAATTTTGTGTATGAAAAGAAATTGTCTGATTAATCACAGCATTGCAGATTTTATTTGGCAAACCCCACTCTGACATGAATATGCAGTTGTGCACTTTGTGCTGAGCGTGGCTGCTCTTATCACTGCTGGGACCATCTAGTATCTCAGAGCTGTCATAGCACAGAGGTTACTTGAGATAAATCACTTAACAGCAGCTGCAAGCCCTTCCAAAGTAACAGATTAGATACAGTACATGCAGGGTAATGCAGAGTGAAGCAGACTGACTGAATATTCTGGAATCTAAATCAGCAGCATCCTCCTCCCCAGTTAAGGCTCAGACCTGGCAAAGTGTCATAGAAACTGGTGAAGATCATTCTTCAGTAAGGTCAATGTAGTCTGGAATAAGAATATATTGAGCCAGCATAGCAAATACAGTGGCATCGTGGACACTTTTTTGCTGCTGTTTTCCTTTTCTGACAGGTTAATTCTTTATCCTGCTTTCACTGTTACACCAATACAACTGAAGACCCTTTCCTGTGCACAGTATTGCTCTCTAGAAGGGAGTAATTGCCACAGGAAAAAAACAAACTGAATTGTGAACAAGCCTTTGATAGCTCAAGTCCAGAATAAAGTTAATATTATGTAATTAATAATTATTTAATTGCTGGACTGAGATTAATGAAATAAAACTTTATTCAAATAAAATTTACAGATGCTGAAGTCAAGTTTCAGCTAATGATTTACCAAGGAAGAGTAGATCATAATACATAAGGATTTGTTTAGAAACAGATACCACTGCCTAACAACAGGGTCCTGGCATTACTCCCTTCTTGTAAACAAAATCAAGAGAATTTGCCTGTGCCTCTACCTTGCAAGTTCTTTGATTCTTTTATGTTATAGGATGTGTTCTAATAAGAATGCAACATATTTCTGTGGAGGGGCAGTGAGAGAGCATCTGGGTGGTGCTTAGCTGCAGGCTGGGGTTAGACCACAACAACATGTCATGACAACGAGATATTTGGATAGATATAAATATAGATTGATTTCTGTGAAAAATATAGTTAAGTTCATAATTGCCAGTACATGCTCAGAAGTAGAATGTAGCTAATGATTGTGCCTTGGTCACCAGTTAACACCAAATACCATCAGATATTTTTGATTTAACTTCTCTAAAGCTTGCCTTTCATTTGCAAAGAACAAACTAAATATTTGAAACATTTTTATACACTCCATTTTCAAAAGGGAGAGAGTTGTTTAGTTCCATTTATTCTTTATTAAAATTTTCCTAATATAAAGGCAAAAGATAAATTTTTCAATTTGTAGTTCATATTCATATATCTATAGCTTTACTTTCCTGCATGAATCCTGGCTTAGTAGAAGACAAACTTAGAGAATTTTCATCAGAATATTAAAAAAATGTCGACATGGTCACAGATGGGTCTTGAAAAACTGTCAGTTAATTTGAGAGAGTCTCCCACTCAGGAGTTGTTAAATCACGGCATTTCAAATGAACACAAAAGTAGCTCATTATTTACTAGATCTTAATAGTTATGCAGTTCGATGAAGACCAGTCAGANTTCGATGAAGACCAGTCAGAAAGCCGACTGGATCAAGAGAGAAGAATCATGGTGTACTGTAAAAAATGGCAGTTGTTTGAAAACTCTTAAAAAAGATATCTCTGGTAACTTTTAGAACCAAAGAAACCTGCTATGACAAGAAGCTAGGGAAAGTAGGTATTTTTTTAAAGAAGAATGACTGTGTTATCATGATATGCAGAATATGCAGTATATATATATTTTTTTTTTTTTAAATAGTGACCACAAGCTGAGCAGGGACATACTACAAAATTCCAAAGAGAAACCATCTGTATTAAAGAAATGTCAGATACTTTATAAAATTCATTGCTAAACCCCAGTGACTTTCTGTCATCATTAAGAAATTAAGACAGAAATAATGTTTAGTTAAGTTGGCACTGTCTAGATGTCTGCTTTTCTTGCATGTAGTAAGAAAGAATTTGTTTCACAGTTTTGCACAAGGTCTGTTTGTCAGAAATACCTATGCTCTGTCCTGTGACAGATAACTGTGTCTTTGATATGGCTGCTTAATCAATTGGAGAGTCTCAGGAAAAAAGACCTTAATAGAACACACTGGGGTCTTTTGGGTCTTGTGCTAGACAAAGGTCAGTGTTAGTTGATAGAAAAAAGGCAGGAGTAAGATCAGAAGTTCAGATATTCACAATATTTGGAAACTTAAAATGAGTAGCATGATGGGCTCTAAAGCCAACAGTAAGCAAATATTTACATTATATTCCCTACTTTAAATGGTTCATGGGTGGGAGATAGGGTGTGGTGAATGTCAACTTGGACACTCATTCATGTGTTTCTATGGGTGAAAGTGGGACATTCTTCTGCTGTCCAGAAAATATTAGTCCAGAAAATAATGCAGTCATTCCCATGTAATAATTCATTGTTTTCTTCTTGTTTCCTATGTAGCAGAGAAGTGTAGCCTTTCCTGTTATTTTCTGTAAGTAGATGGCATTACCCCATTTTTCTTTTCCTTCCTTTCTCTTCCTCCCAAAAGATAAATGCTCTCTCATTTTCACATGCACTCCTGCTCCCAGCTCTCATTACAGTCCTAGCTGTGTCTTACATCTGGCAAGCTTAACATGCCACTATCTGTCCTCAGAACCAAAGTGCACTGGAATACTGAATAAACCACGAGAGTTATCTGACCTATATTACCCAACAGACTATGTGCATGTAATTTTTGTAAAGTACCTTGCATGCCTCTGCCAGCCAAGAGCCTTCACATATTCCATCCATTTTAAAATAAGCATCCCTTGTGTACCAGCCTGCACACCTTTATACATATTTTACCATGTACTCTTGTTTTAACTGAACCTAAACTATGTTCTTCTGACACTTGCAGACTTTAAAATATCTTTGACTGTCAAGAGTCCCAGGGCTTTCAGACATAGTCAATGTGATGCTCTAAAACATGCACGAAAGACAATTGTGTGTGCGTAGTAAATGGATTATAAATTTCACAGATTTTACTCTAAGCACCTCAGCACTACAAGAGTTACAGATTGTTGTTTATTCTACATTATTCTAAAAATAATGACCCTCCTTGAAGTATTGTAAGTAGGTTTTATAGAACTTAAACTAAGTTTTAGCTAAGTTTAGGGTGACCTTCTTCAGCTAAACAGCGGCTCTTGCACAGAACAGGGAAGCCACAAAGAATTTAAATTTTTGACTAAACAACATGGATTCTCAGTATCAAGCAAGCCACAGAGAAAAGACACTTTAAATAATGAATTTCCATTCTATTCACCTTTGTTAATATAATTTCTCTGCCTGTCCTTTAGAGAAAAGAAAACAAACTAAAATATTAACAATGAAATTTTTAATTGTCACTCATCTTCCTCTGCCCAAAGGCTCTTTCTTTTGGATGCTGCACCTTCTAAAACCATGCCAGACTTTAATTCAAGCTGTACTACTCCTGAAAGTATGGGAAAAAAGTTGAGAGTGCTCTTGACTCCTCATGCCTCCCATTCAAGCAGACGGTAGAGAGAGGCAGGGGAATGTTGGCAGTAGCACTCTAATGCTTTCAACAGAAGTGTTAAAAAACATTTTAAAAATGATTTTCAAATTTTACATTTAAAAAATATTCCTTCATTCTGAAGTATGACAGAGAAGTAATTCAAATGTATTAGGAGTTACAGTAGTAATAATAATAATAAATAAAATAATACAGAATATTATGCAAATATTCTGTGATTTCCTTCAAAATGTTAGAGTAAGGAAACAAGAGGCTTGAAACATCTTTTTACTTTCTACTGTATTTTTCCGCTTTTTCTCATAATTCACTGCAGGAAACATTTGCTGCAAATGTTTCTTAGCTAAATTACTGGTTCAGATAGCTTAAATCACAAACCATTTAAAAATAAAACATTAGGAGATGTAACTTATACAGAAATTTATAATTACAAATTCTGAGGCAGAGGCTGAAAGTGTATTTTCTATATCATATTGCCTATCCTATATTTGAAAATACACTTGAACCTCAAACAAGGAAAAAAAACAAAAACAAAAAGAAAACAAGACATTCTCTTAATTTTCTTGGTCTTACTGTTTATGTCTCCTTTTTAACTTTCAGTTCCAGGAGGGTCTTACATGTTTGTAGAAATATTTAGCATTATTATTTATTTACTTAGATAGCTATACTACATGTCATAGTAATGATGTCTTTGCCAGTTAATTTTGAGTTATGAGTACTACTCATTTTCTATCCAAGATGCAAAGAGTACAATAGGAGAGACAAAAAATTCGTGTCATTGCATGTATTATTTTTCTCTGCCTAGCCAAGTTCAGAAAAAATTGATAAATTCGTATTCCTGTTGAAAGTTGGGATATAGCTCTTAGCTATTCATATGTGAAAGGACTCCTTCCTTTTCTGCTTTTTAGTCAAAATTTAATAGCAGTACCCATATGGCACGATTGTTTTTATTTGTCCTTCCTGCAAAAGAGCTGCCTACTATGTTTTCAATATTTTTTAATATACTGAAGAAACTGTAAGTTCCTATTTTCATACATACTACTTATTTGATATGTACTTGTAAATGGTACGTATTTGATGTGTCCTTATAAATGCTAAACATAAAAGCAGGAACAACATTTCAGTGTTTGAAAGAAGTCTTTGTGTGATAGCACCAACAATCCCACCACATTAAAGTCTGCCTCAAATCTTTTCTTTCTTCTTGTACTGGTTTTGCATGACTACTGGTTTTGATAGCAGGGAGGCTACAGGGGTTGCTTCTGTAAGAAGCTACTAGAAGTTTCTTCCATATCCAGCAGAGCCAATATCTGGTGGCTCCAAGGATGGACGTGCTGCTGGTCAAGTCAGCCAATTGGAAATAGTGGTGATGTCTCTGGGATAATATATTTAAGGAGAAAGATAAACAAAAAAATTGTTCTGCTTTTGAAATCGTGACCTGAGAAGACCCGAGTGAGAACAAGTGAGAGGAACAATCCTGCAGACACCAAGGGCAGTGCAGAAGGAGGGACAGAAGGTGCTTCAGGCTGAGCCAGAGCTGAGATTCCCCTGCAGCCCACGGTGCAGCCCATGGTGAGGCAGCTGTGATCCTGCAGCCCATGGAGGTGCACAGGGATGCAGAGATGCAGGTGCAGCCCGTGCAGGAGCCCCACACTGGAGCGGGTGGATGTCTGGGAGGAGGCTGTGATCCTGTGGGAAGCCTGTGGAGAGAGTGGCCCTGCTGCCAGGCTGGAGCAGCCTGTGCTTCAAGGACTGCACCCCATGGGAGCAGGTAGAGCTGGAAGGAGAGAGGGGTGAGGGGAAGGTGTTGTTAAGGGCTTATTTTACTTCTCATTACTATCTCACTATCCTGCTCTGATTTTGTTAGCAATAAATTTACTTCATATCTCGAAGTCACTTGATTAGTGATATCTCCCGGTCTTTATGTCAACCCATGAAACCTTCATTGAATTTCTTCTCCTCTGTCCTAATGCAGAAGGGAGCAAGAGACTGGCTTTTGCAGGTGCCTGGCGTCTGGCCCAGGTAAACTATACTACACCCCTCATTCTATCTCCCACCCAGAAGAATTATTTCAGGTGTTTCTGTTACAAGTTTGGACTTCTGATGTGTGCACTGGTCATTCGGATAACTAAATACATCCATTTAACTTGCCTTAAGAAGTTTTCATTAGACAGAATATGAGAATACAGTAAACTTCCTTGTAGTCTTGGAAAAAATGATAGAATTGTTCCATCAGTGTTCTATCACAGTGGTCCCGGATGAGCACCATAGAAGTCTTGAAGAAGAATTGGATGTCTGTAGCTCTACTTATACCTAATTACCCTTTAGTCACTTCTTAGACAGCCCGCCCTGCTGAGGGTTTCCTGTTTTGACTTTACTTTACCCTGTTGGGTAAAAGTTGGGATAGAATAGAATAGAATAGAATAGAATAGAATAGAATAGAATAGAATAGAATAGAATAGAATAGAATAGAATAGAATAGAATAGAATAGAATAGAATAGAATAGAATAGAATAGGAGTAGAACAGAATAGTTCCAGAGCTACAATTATCTGCTCCAACTGCCTGATCACTTCAAGACTGATCAAAATTAAAGCATGTTCTGAAGAGCATTGTCCAAATACCTCTTGAACTCTGACAGGCCTTGACCATTAACCTCCTCTTTATGAAACCTTTTTCAGTGTTTGATGGTTCAATTGATTATTCCTAAAGTCAAGTCTGATCCTCTTATATGTACTATGCCTAGATACAGGGAGAAGATATGAGCATCTTCTTGTCTATTTTCCCTTCTCGGGAGGCTGCAGAGAGATATGATGCCACCTCTCATGCTCCTTTTCTCCAAACTAGACAAGTTCAAGTGATTAGACTTAGTCACTCCTTACAGGACATGCTTTCTACTGCTTCCACCAGCTTTGTTGAACTCCTTCAAGTGCATTCAAAGACCTTAGAATTCTTGAATTGTGACGCCTAGAACCACAGTACTCACAGTACTCAAGGTGAGGCCACATCAACACTGAATACACAATTCTTTTGATCAGCATACTGAATTTGATATCCCCAGAGCTGCTTTCCAGCCACTCCTCTCCCAATCTATACTTGTGTTCAGTGTTACTTTGTCTCAAGTGCAGAATCTGACACTTATTAAATTTCATGTCATTGATGATTACCCAAAATTCTATGATCTACCCAGCTCTGTCTGCAAGGATTCTGACGCGGGNGGATTGGGGGCTGACTGATAGGGTAAGGGCGGGGATTAGGGCAACCACTACTATAATCAATAGGGGGTTTTAACATAGGAACAAACCACTTAACAAAGGAAAAACAGAAGCAAAATAACACGATGCAACAGGATTCCTTTCCCTTAAGCACCTCTCAGGTAAGTATCATTGATAAACTTGCTGATGGAGCATTCAGGTTTTGTATATACACCATTTATAAAAACGTTGAACAGAACTGTCCCCAAAGTTGAGGTTTGAGAAACACCACTGGCTAGCTGCTGGCCAGATGCAGCCAGTTCTTCCCAGGTGGATAACTCGTTCAGAAGGCTTCTCTGACAGACAGCATCAAAAATGTTGCTTAAATCCAGATAAACTGCATTCACTGTGCTCCCTTCATCCCCCAGCAGGATGGTGATATCTTATTGTAAAAAGATATCAAATTAGATAGGATTTTCGCTTTCTGAACCTATGTTGACTGCACCTGATGATTGTGTTGGACTTTAGTAGAACTCAGTATCATCTTTGAGAAACATGTAGGTGAGGCAATTTGTGTCAGCTTCACAGAAACTACTGTTCTAGATGTTTTGTAGTTTTTATTTTTAGAAATAGACAAAACCTCCACAATTGAAAAGGTAAGAGTAAATTCCAAATATGGGACAATAGCCATATCTTCTGGAGGAAAAAAATCTAAGTTCCACATGGTTAGATAATTTATGGCACTAGATTGGGGAGCATGCTCTGCGGCTTTAATAATGATTATACTGAACCATATCTTTAGTTATTTTTTGTTGCTGTTTCCTAAAAGCCCTCAACAAATTTTATATAGGAGTAAATTTTAAGCACTATTTATAATAATCTGCTACAACTTTTTTTTTTACAAATTAAAATACTTGTGCTTAAAATTTAGTCAGTTACCAAGTATATTAGAGATACTGCAGCTTCCAAATGTTTACAGAGAGGATACCACAGATCTTTAATTAAGAAGATAATTGATTTATATTAATACAATTGTCTATTCAGACCATAATATTGTGCATAATGCTTAATTCTGAAGATGACAACAAGTTAAAATTAGAAAGAAATGCTTGCTTTTATCAAGGGATCACATAAACATTAATACATGTATGTCATGACATTCCAATTGTGGATCTTTATAAATTTTTAACATTTTTAGAGATGAATGAAACTAGAAGAGACATTAACTTGAGATGAAATAATGTCACCTCAGTGACCATATAATACTAAACAATAATAAATATTAACTACAAATATTACCAAGTTGCTAGATTTATGATTAGGAAATGTTTCTAAATGCATTGAGAAGTAAGACTTTTAAGATGCTAGTAATCTATTGCAGGGGTTAAAGCCTTCTGTGATGAGAAACCTCTGCTTACATCAGTAGTCCTTGAGTTAGATGGTAAAGAGTATGACTTCTGAAAGTGACTCTGATACTTTGATTTATGAAAATATAGTAGAAAGAAAACAAAAAAAAAAGAAAAATGGGACATCTGGAGAAATGATATGCAGCAGTGTAAATGTAGGGGGACAAGCCAAATATCTTGAAATATATATCATGGTCTGAGATAAACACTCCTCCTGTTTCTTCTTACAGATGAAAAAATACAGTGCAGCACCGCCTGATCCACATACTCAGCATACCAGCAGCATTGTTTATATAACTCAGATTGAGTAAGACCAACTTCACAGAGGTAACATTGTTCTGTCTGTTGGATTTGAAGAAGCAGCACCTCGTGGATATTCGTACTATATGTTGGGCTTTACTTGAGGGGAAAAAGAAACAACAAAAAACAAAAAACACAAACACAAACAAACAAAAAGAAAATACATAATTTCTATGTAGAAATGGAAAGTAGAGTTTTGCAAGCAGACATTCAACCAAGCAAGAATAAAGTCTGTGTGATATCTTAGTGGAGAATAAGCCTTGATCCAGCTGTAAACCTTGGAGTGAATTTCATCCTCACCAAATTATGAATGGACGCCACCTAATTTGTTTTCTACTTGAAAGATCAAAATAGTAAAGCACAATTCAAGGGTGAAATACACAAACATTGCTATCAAGAACATAGTTTTAGAAAAGTGAATATTCAGCAAGGGGAGGATGAAAGTCTATCAGAAAAGGCACAGAACTGACATCTGCCCCTCCTTCTGCCCAACCCTAAAAAACACTACTTGTCTCTTCCCATCTTCACCCTTCCCAAAATAAAGATTCCAAGATGAATTCATCACTGAAGACTAAAATAACGTTAAAATAATGATAGTTGTAGAAACACTGGCAGTTTTAAACTCAGCTAAATATGTAAATTGCAAAAGCATTAATTACCTAATCATTCAATAAATTGAAAGAATAACAAAAAATTTAACCTATAATTATAATTATGAAAATTTTTTGCATATCAGTAAACTGAGGCATTTTAAAAACTTTGCACTTTGATTATACCAGCATTATTCTTTTATTTATAGGAAAGGGACAAAAATTAAATTTGAAGCCTTACTCAGGCACTCTTGAACTTCAGATTCTTCAAAAATAAAAAAGACATTTATCCCTGAGCTGAAATTATGTTCTATCTATTTTGAGTCTGCTTGCACAAATGTGAGCCTTTCCATGAGGAAAAATTTTTCATTTTGTGGCAAAGCTGTTTGGAATGCCCATCTAAAGCAAATACTGCTGGGTAACACATTTAAAATAGCTGTATTTGCTGACATTTGGAGTGGGTCAGTGGATAAGGATATTTACAATATGTCCTGTTGTCTTGAACTAGCATAGAATCATCAGAAAGTTGTGGCAAGCAGAGCTGCAAAAATTGTCCAACAGAAACGAAATATATCAAGAGAAGCAAGGCCATGAAAAAGGCATTGAAAATTGTTGTTATGCAGAAGTAGCTTGTATTGTGCATTTTTTCAGCTAAAATTCTGTGATAAAATTCACGATTCAAATCCAAACATTCCACAGTAAGTGCTGCAAACTATGTATTTGAAGTAATGGAGTGAATCATGAGTATATTCAACCCCTGTCACTCCGTAAATGATCAGAAGCATTGTCCAGGCGTTTGCCTAAAACTAGAATGTACTGCAGAAGTAGGTTAAAGACCCTTGTTGGATAAAGCATCATTCTTTACTTATTTGGATTGTAAGATCAGCTTATACAGAAAGCATGTTGGTTACTGCTTNTTTTATATATATGTATATATGTATTTACATACAAATACACTGTATTTGTATTTTCTGATTCTGTTTTCTGCTTGATATTGTCTCTTTTAAATACTCCATGTTCCATTTCAGGAACATATCCTGCAAATTGCTGAATAATCAGACACATAAATGTGTGGTTGGTACACTAAAAAAAAAAAAAAAGCATTGTCAGCAACACAAAGAAAACAAACAAGCAAATCAGTGAGCTAAAGCTAAGAACACCAAACAAAGCTCCAGCAGAGCCATCAAATGTTCCCATGAGGAATGCATGTTAAAGAAAAAAAAAAACAAAAAAC
>VWZS01004232.1:37929-62680 GCA_013397075.1 Rhabdornis inornatus | reverse complement strand
GTATCCATTTTCCATTTCCATGTTTTCCCATCTGTGTTTCCAGCTATTTTAAAAGTATGCCAACTAAACAGCTATTTCAATAGTGTTTCTTGCAGTGCCATTTATTAAAAACAACTCTGTCATTTTCAAAGCTCTCCTTCACTTATATACAAAAAGCCAAAGTCATGGTATTACTTTTGAAGTTTAGATTTTTTCCTAATGTCCTTCTTAATCTCAGAGCTTTGACTAGTTCTGTTCTTGACCATTCTTCACTCCACTTGTTCAATCTATATTTCAAGTTTTCAGATCTGTTTTTCTTTTTTTTTTTTTTTTTTTTGTTGGTTGGTTTTTTGGGGTTTTTTAGCTATTGCCTTTTCAATAACAAATACTTTGTTTTTCTTGGGAATACTAGTTCAATGTATTTTCTAGAATTTTTATGACAAGCAGTACTTGTGAACCTATGGAGTTTTTCTCAGTATATAACTATATCCTTCTCATTTGTTGACAACTATTATGTAAATATTTTTTATTATGCTCCTTAAAACAAAAACCAACTAATTTATAAACAAATTGTTAATTTTTGTACCCATATTATCCTTATTAAAGTGAGGGTTTTCCATACATGTGAAATCCAAAATGTTTTTCATGGATGATCTGGGATATGCAGGGAAGAATGGCGGAATGAGGATTTCTTTTCCCCATCTGTGTTTTCTACCCTTGTTTCATGATTATTTAAGCACAAAGACACTTCACCACTTAAAATTACAACAGATTTAAAATTATAAATGAGAAAATTTTATTCTAAAGTATTAATAAATGTTGCTAATAATTACACTTGGATATCTGTCTTTCCTTGAAGTTATAATGTAGCACTTCTCTTGCTATGCAAGCATCTACTTTCCTATTGTTCTAATTTTAATCTCAAAGGATGCATCATCTGTCACTAAATGCTCAATATAAAACTGCTCATTTTGTTTCTTTCATTCACTGTAGAAGCAGAGCACAAAACTGTCCCTCCGGTGTGTTCATCAAAATTATGATCTCACTGATTAAAATGCAGAGAAACTGGCATTTTTCTTTTATCCACAGTCCATCATAACTTGATTGTTTGAATCTCATTAACACTCTGTTACTTCTCTCTCTCTTTAGAATTAGGATTTTTGTTTTGGTTTTGGAAGTTTTTTGTTTGTTTTTTGTTTTGCTGTGTTTTTTCTCCCCTCTCATAGGAAGCTAATTAAACAAAAACAAACAAAATCATTGCATATAGATTTCTCAGGTAACTCTGTGGCAGTACTTGAAGCATATCTTCTAGTATTTATGTAGCCTTGTACCATAATTCAGTGGCAAAGTAAAATGTTTTATGTCATTAAAAACTGCATGTCTTTTGTGAAAAAGTCATTAAATATTCTTTACGTTGTTCCAGGAGAGGTTTAGATTACACATTAGGAAAAATTTCTTTGTAGAAAGGGTTGTCAAGCATTGGAACAGGTTGCCCAGGGAAGTGGTGAAGTGGTAGTGTTTAAAAAATGTGTGGATACGGCATTTGAGGACATGGTTTAGCAGTGGACATGGTGGTTGTGCTATGTTGATGGATGGACTTGATGATCTAAAAGGTCCTTCCCAATCTCAAAGATTTTATGATTCTTCATCAGATTTTTTAAAATAAATGCATCAAACATTTTGACCAAGCTTCAAGTGCCACATTTTTCTACTTACTCCCACCACATAATCTTAACAGAATTATACTTTTCTTATCCTGGAAGTAAGATATCAAATCCATTATCTTTTTCCAAAAATTAATCAATCAGAAATGTTTTAGTACTATGTTGTTTTCCAATTATCATCTAAACATTGTACTAGATGTACATTAATTCTCCCTCTATATATATGTATGTGCATGTACATAAACACTACCTTTTCAGTATTATATTCTGGATTTTTTTATTAATGTCCCTCTTTCTTGGCAGAAAAGAATAGTGCAAAATTTGGGGTCAAAATTGAAAGAGGTGTATCAAGTCTTGCTCCTCTTTTCTCTTGGAAATCAATATTCACAATAAAACTTAGAAAAAAGGAGTAATTATGCACAACTCTCTTTAAGAACCTGAATTCATCACTGAACATGGGAAGAAGCGTTGAACATTTTTGCTGTCATTAACATAAAATACTTTCTTTACATATTACCTTTTGGACAACTTGGTGTCTAAGTACTGGTATGAACATGAAAGAGCACATACTTTTCCAAATCAATAAACTTATTCACTTAACACAGAGCCATAACAAAGGAGTACATATTGATCTGCAAGCTAGACCTCACAGAATTTTCTATAGCTAATATACAACTTGGCTTACAATGGTCCCTGAAGATCTTCTTATCACTAGATAACAAGAGTTAAGAATCATTAGAGTAATGAGTGATTTGACTATCTGTCTTCATAGTGATTTGTGAAGTAATATTGTTTCTTAAAATCTTCTTCAAGTAAACAAAAAAACTAAAGCATGATCAATAATGTGCTATTTTGTATAATTAGTTCACATGATAGATTTTATATTTTTTTTAAAAAAACAGAGTCCTTAGTATGTAAAACATCTTGAGCTGTAAGGCAAATATTGCATTTTGCAGCATTTTGCCAGTAAATAAGCCAGTGTATTTTATCTACATCAAACTTTGCATTTACTACTTATTCTGGAATATCCTTTCCTGTGCAGCTTGTCTACTATACTGGAAAATAATGTGTAATGTCAGAAAAGTGTGGTAACCAAGAAAAAAAGGATTTTAAATACCTTTTTACCAAGACTGGCTAAAGACTTTTGGGGGAGTTATCTTTTATTTTCTTCCTTTTTTTAAAGTGTGACATTTATTAGAAATTTTGGAGGTCTTTTTGTTTAATTTTTATTTCATAAAAAATTATGCCTGGTTTTCATAATATTGCTTCAAAATATATTTAATTAAAATACAGTCAAATCTTCATTTCAAATCAAAATGGAAAGTGACCCCAAGTATTTAACACCTAAGTTCTAGAAGCAATTTTTGCAGGTATTAAAAATGTTTCGTTACCTTTTCACTGATTTAGTTCTACTCCTATTGAAAGCACTTAGGTAGATTAAGAAACAAATTCTCTGCAGAAGTCCACTAAATCTTTTGGAGTTATACTAGCAAGGAATTTAACTTCAAATATTCACTTTCAGCACTTCTAAAATCCAGTAAAATCTCTCAATTTTTGTTTCATTACATGAATATCTGTCACTTGGGCTTTAGCTGTAACAGCTTTCCTTTTTTCTACACATAGATTTTTTCTGTGGATATTCACAAGCTGATGACTAAGATCTGTGAGTAATACATAAAATGATAGCATAAACTTAACTTGGGTTCATTTTTCATAAATTCCTATTAGAAAACATGTAGCCTTTAAGCTGTTATATTTGTCATGTTATTGTGGAATAATTTTCTTTCCCCGCATTCAGAAACAATAAAGAATAATTGGATGAAAAAAATGGGTCAAGTGAAAAGTTCAATTTTATATGAGAAAACCCAAAGTATTGTGCCTTTTCTAAACTGGACATTCCCTGAATAGGAAAAAAAATATTTATGTTTGTGATAAATCAGCAATCACGCATCCCATGATAAGGAGAAAAAAGAAACATGGAAAGAATCTTTCCAAAAGTCCAAAGCCCAGAGCAGTAAAATCCACAGGTATGAAACTATCTGATCTTCCCTGTTTCATGCTGGACTTAGGACTGTTCCTCCAAGTCGAAGAGTCATTTGAATCTGGGTGCAGTGGAGGGAAACAATTGTGAAGACTTACTATTTCAGTAAATCAATGCATAGGATCATCTTGTATCCATTCTGGTATTCCTGAGTTGAATAGAAGTACAGCTCATGATTTCCTCTTAAGCTTAGTATGTAATAGTTGAACAAAGGATTTTTATAGCAACAGTAGTTAGCCATATTTGACTGATACTGTGGAGCTCACACTTTAACTCACTCCCTAGTACATTTGTAATGTTAAAAAAATAAACTGGAAAAATGCCCAAATAATAACAGAATTCATAATAATAATGCAGAGAAGCTAGCTAAAAGGCTAGCCTTTTAGAATATTTAAACAAGAAAAGCTGGCAAAAGCTATTTGATTCCCTTGCTAAGATGACATTATACTACTTTTTGCTTATGACTGTGTAAGATTTCATTTAGAAGTACCTTGGTCTATGAGAATTGAAAGGAGCAAGCAAGAAAGTCCAGCGGTTTCATTAGAAATTTCTCATACCTAAACTTACTTCAGGTGTCTGGAAAATGAAATTGCAAATTAAATTCAGCATCATGGATTTATCAAGGAATCTAAATATTTTTTTTAGGAAGTTACCATCTCTGCTTTACCACGGTCACTCAAAAAAATCTTTGCAGATAATGCATTCTTCCTTGAAAATATAAGTTTTGATAAGCAGAAATAATAATTTTTAAAAAAGGAAGAGAAATTGTGGGAATCATTATGAAAAAATTGAAAACATAACAGAGGACTTCGTTGTAATAGTTTTCAAATTTTTTTGCTGGCCTTTTGAATAGTCAGTGCAACTCTTGTGTCTTCTTTCAGGAGCTTCTTTGTAGAACAGAAAAATTTTCAGAGAAAAAATTGAAGATGCTCAGAATTATGGAATGGCTTCGTATGAAGAACAGTTAAATAATCTAAGCTACTACAGCTGAAAGAAAAGACTGCTATGTTTGTGATATAGATAGTTACAAAACTGTAACTGGAGCGAACAATAATGTAAATAATTGGCTTGGCTATGCAGATGGTCACATGAGAGGCAGCTGTCATGTTTTCAAAGGGGTCATAAATCATCAAAGCCAAACACACCCAGAATCATTTGTGGGCCTTCCACCAGAGGACTGCAGGTGATCCATAGTGTTACATGAGGCAGTGTAAAACTCTCCACAACAGGGGTGCTACCTGGAGATTCCCATCTAGACTGAGTGTATATTAACCCATTAAAGTTTGCATTTCATGGGCTTCATAAACCCTGGGTGGATAAAGACTGTGACCATCACTTTGAACAATGGACAGCTTCAAAGTTGGCACAACAAAGTCTCATTGCTGGACCCACAGGTGATGATATCTTCTTATCAATATCCTCTCTTTTTCCCTTTCTCTTTCTCTCTTTCTCTCTTTCTCTCTTTCTCTTTCTCTTTCTCTCTCTCTCTCTCTTTCTCTTTCTCTTTCTCTTTCTCTTTCTCTTTCTCTTTCTCTTTCTCTTTCTCTTTCTCTTTCTCTTTCTCTTTCTCTTTCTCTTTCTCTTTCTCTTTCTCTTTCTCTTTCTCTTTCTCTTTCTCTTTCTCTTTCTCTTTCTCTTTCTCTTTCTCTTTCTCTTTCTCTTTCTCTTTCTCTTTCTCTTTCTCTTTCTCTTTCTCTTTCTCTTTCTCTTTCTCTTTCTCTTTCTCTTTCTCTTTCTCTTTCTCTTTCTCTTTCTCTTTCTCTTTCTCTTTCTCTTTCTCTTTCTCTTTCTCTTTCTCTTTCTCTTTCTCTTTCTCTTTCTCTTTCTCTTTCTCTTTCTCTTTCTCTTTCTCTTTCTCTTTCTCTTTCTCTTTCTCTTTCTCTTTCTCTTTCTCTTTCTCTTTCTCTTTCTCTTTCTCTTTCTCTTTCTCTTTCTCTTTCTCTTTCTCTTTCTCTTTCTCTTTCTCTTTCTCTTTCTCTTTCTCTTTCTCTTTCTCTTTCTCTTTCTCTTTCTCTTTCTCTTTCTCTTTCTCTTTCTCTTTCTCTTTCTCTTTCTCTTTCTCTTTCTCTTTCTCTTTCTCTTTCTCTTTCTCTTTCTCTTTCTCTTTCTCTTTCTTTTTCTCTTTCTCTTTCTCTTTTTTCCTAACTTTTTCTCTTTTTTCCTAACTTCTTCTCAAAATGTATTGTAAGACTAACTAAAAAATTCCAATCAATGCCTTATTAGGTTCCTCATTATATCTTGTTAAATTAAAGATGGACAAGTTAAAGTTTGCTAAGTTAAAGTTTGTGAAGTGCCTCTACTTTGGATGTTGTTTTAAAATTTGACAAATACTTTATTTCACCTTAATATTCTAAAGTTTGCAAGCTTAAGTTTGTTATTGAACCTCCTGAGAGTTTCTCCTGCACACTACCCAGAGTGCATCAAACAGCCTTCCCCTAAAGCCACCAACTGGACAGAGGCATAACACTGAAGTCAAAACGCAAAATCTGTTTTCAATAAATTTTATTTCTTTGGCCAGGCTCCAACCTGCTTATTTCATTGTATTTCTCATCTTTAATGAATCAAAAGTTGAAATAAATAGAAAGGCATAAATGAGATAATTAGTGTCCCTCTTTTGCTCTAGTGAAGCATCTACCAGCAAGGATCACAGGTTGTAGGCTAAATTTTTGAACATTGTTGCAACAGATTAGTATTTAAGAACTTTATAAATTTGTAACTATAAGTTTTTCAAAAAGATTTAAAGGAAGCATTTTACAACAGAGGGCAGAGTCCTGTTGAAGCATATGACTAAAAATTTTGGGGGGTGGAGGGGTTCATTAGTTTTTTTAAAAAAAATCTTTATTTCAAATTCTTCCCAGTCATACGATATTTCCGTATCTAGACACAGGTTCTAGAATGGCAATACTTTTCCTTAATTTTTTTCATAATATAATTAATATTTTCCAGTGAAAGGCAGTTTTTCTTTGACAAAACAGAAGACTTTTTTTTCATGCTCCTGCATGCTAGATTAAAATAAAATTAAACAAAAAGATAATTAGCCTGCCCATATCTCCAGATTCCCCTCATTAGTCTAAAAAATATGAACTCTCAGTATCTTTCTAAGATAATGAAATGCAAAATGAAATTCCATATAAACAAGACACATGACTGGAAATTTATTCTCCTTCAGTACTTCAGCTACATTAAGAATAGAAATATATTGTGACAAATCTTATGCAAACAAAAGACATAAAAATGTTCAGTAAGGGATGTTAACATTCTAACTGTTAACTTCTTCCTCTGCTGGATATCTCAATGGACTCACCATGCAATATTCCACATACTTAATCTCAGGTATGGATGGCTCTGCTCATATAAGGGAGATAAGGTACTTTCTAATCAGAAATTCAACACACACTGTTTTTCACCTGCAGGAGATAGAAAGGAAACATAACAAATTCTAATGAATGCTCTGTTCATCTCTTAAAAGTTTGTATTACGACCAAGTAACATAGTGCAACCTGATACACCCTTCAGGTAATTTCTGATAGCTTAAAAATGAGGAAAATAATTCCAAAACTGAATCTTGATAAAAAATTAAAATACTTTTATGTCATTACTATACTTGATTTTTAAACCACATTACTACAGACTTAGAAATTAACCAACCAATTTTCAGTATTCAAAAACATTTCTGCTAATAGTTTCTTCCCTGGAATATATAAATTTTTTTTATCTTTTTTGAGCAATGTCTAGTATTGTTAATTTTTCTCTAAGCCAAATAAATTCTTTCCTCACACTAAGAGCTTTTTTTCCTATTTATATCCTGGCTTTTCATGTTCAGAGCATAGTTGCTAAATCTAATGTTTCTTTAGTTTTCTTTGAAATTTCTCCCACTGCAAATAGATGCCATGTGTCAGGATTCCTGTCAGTCTCTCAGTCTCTGGCTAACTCAGTACACATTGCAATTTTTATGAAATTTTTACAAATTAATAAATTACATATAGACAGAGTCTCGGAATTATCTTAGAATGACAAGAAAGAAGAAAACAAAAAAAAATTCCCATTTGTATAATTTAACACAGAAATTTTACAAAAGTTTATGAATAAACACAGAATTCTTTCTTACAAAAGTTTATAAATGAACTTATTAGCTTATTTATCATCAGATTTCTTTTTTTGAAAAATCAGTAGCATTTATGTTCTTAAAACTCTTTTGAAAATTAATCTATTTGCGTAGATCAGTTCTGAAATCTAGTTTTAATTCTGCTGCCAACAGTCTGCAGGAATGGGATGAATTAACCCTAATCTCACAAAACCTAATCTCATAGTAAATGAAAAAGAGAGGAAGGGGATATAGTGTTACCACTTAAATACACTTTCCTGACAAGGACCAATGTATTCATGAAATAAGTACCTCAGCCTTCCTCTACAGACTGAGACTTGCTGTCTTGCTATCTTGAAATGCTTTTTAGAAAAGGGAGGGGAAAAAAAAAAGTCCAAAGGTCACTAAGACCCTGGAAGGATTTCATTTGTTGTTTGAGTATACTGGAAAAAAAAATCTTTGGGAAATCATAATTCACATCCTCAACCCTGTTTTCTCCACTACATCTTGTCCTGTCCTGTAAGTCATAGCAGAAGGGAACACGATACTCTCCACAGTACTAAACTGCATTGTTACAATATTGGGTCACTGGAAGAGCTGTTTCCCCGTTGCACTGACTTATTATTATTGAGGGACACTTTTCTATTGTCTTGGCATGTAACACACCATGTCTGTAGCTGGCTTTCCTTGGGTACATTTGGATATCTCTCTGAAATGTCTTTCCTTCATTTCCTTAGTCAATGTCCTTTTTCCATTGTAATTTTTTTCAGGACATTTTTCCTGGGATTTTTTCTCCAAAAATTATGTGAGGGCTCGGCAGATATTTTTCATCAATATCTAGGATGTCTTTACTTCTGTCTCCTCATTTATCTCAGATTTTTTGTTAAAGAAAGCAAATACAATCTTTAATAAACTTAACTAAGTGCAATATCCATCATTATGGGATTCTTGGTATTTTAATCAGTCTGAAAACCAAAGAGTATTCACAACTACTGTAATAGTCAAAAATTGTGAAATATTAAAGGAATCATGGAACAAACACAGAATCTGTAATTCTTTTTGTTCTTCCTAATCATCACACCTAATCTATTAATATAAATGTCAGACATGACATTCGTAACAGTATTATGAAGTTTACATGCCTATGTATTTTTCTACTGTCAACATATCTAGTCAACCATCCATAAAAATTTTTTTGGTACACTATCACTTGTATATATACAATTTTTTCTGCTTTTTAAGTGCATATTAACATTATAGCATAGGCATATGTTCTTTTGCTATAGGAAATATGAGACTTCATTTAATACAGTCTTCTGCAAACACTCTGCCATAGGCAACTTCCTTAAAATTAAATATGTGTGGAAACTTTCGGGTTGTCTCTCATGACGCAATCACAGACTACTACAAATTGGTATATTCTCACAAATTCCCTCTGTTTATAATGATACGTCTATAAACATATATTTTACCTTTTGGCTAGTGCTGCTTTGGGGTTTATTTCGGCTTTGTAATTTTGTGCTTGTTTTTCTGGTTTTTTTTGTTTGGTTGGGTTTTTTTTGTTTTTGTTTTTGTTTGGGTTTTTGTGTTTGTTTTTTTTTTTTTTTGGTTAAGTTTTGGTTGGTGGTTTTGTTTGTTTGTTTCATTTCACTACAGAGCTATGAGCTGCAGTAAGAAACCTGTACTTAATAGAATTTTATAGGAATTGTGCCTAGATAGTTGTCATCCATAGGTTTGCCAAAAAATTGTAGCCCAAATATCTGATGGGGAAACAGCAAAGGAGGAGGTGCAACCATATTCATGAATTAGTATTAAATGTTAGGAAAATATGAGAGTTGCACTCTCACAGGCTTGGGCCTGTGAGTAGGGCAGATAGAAAACTGTCAAAATGCCTCCTTCCTTGCCAAGGGGGGCACTGCATAGAATTATATTTATCGCCCATGCTTATCTTACACTCGTATCCCAATTACTTGATGCCTTCTGCACCTAGAAGAACAATCCTTTGTTAAGCTGTTGCTTTGCTTTCCTCAAGGCTGGTCTTGCATCATATTTGTATTAATCTCTGTGTAGGTTTCACAGCAGGGAAAAAGCTAAGGCTGCATAAACGCCTCCCTTCCCCCATGACATAGGGGGGGAAAAAAGTGGGGGGGGGGGAACTACAAGAGATTAAAAACACTAGAGTCACAGTTTTACCAAAATAAGGTAAATATAAAACAGCAGTAAACACAACAATAAAAATAAATTTGCACAAAAGAGGGAAATGGTTTAAGCTGTAAAAGCAAGGTGCTGTGCAGAGCCCCTGGAACAAAGAGAAAATGGCCCCTGCTTCCTGGGCAGACCACCTGCTCCCCTCAGAACAAAACCAGGATGACTGCTATTCCCAGGCAGTTCCTCATGGCCCAGGAGAACAAAGACAAGATGGGGAAGAGGTTCTCCTGTCTCAGCCCTTCCCTGGCTCAGGAAAAACAGGAAAACAAAGGGGATATAAAACCTGCAGGGCTGGTTTGTTTGAATCGATTGGGGGGTGCGGCAGGTTATGCTGCCAAAATGCTGACTCCTGTGATGGTGACGTGGGTTCGGGGGCTCTCTTTCTCCACGGTGAAACAACGAAAAAGTGGGCCTCGGCCAGGCTCTCCTCCCTGTCCCTGTCCCTGTCCCTGTCCCTGTCCCTGTCCCTGTCCCTGTCCCTGTCCCTGTCCCACTCCCTCTGCCTCTCTTTCCTGCAAGTGGCAAAAAGCAAGTGGTAAAAGTGTTGTGAAATTCGCTGTGAAGCAGCTCCGGGTTGCAAAATGTCATTTCCAGGGTTATGACCCAGACACTCCCTGATGACCCCCTTGGGAGCCCACAGAGAACAGAGAAAGTCATCTATGTTTCCATTCCCTGTTTTCAAATGGTCACTGCACCACGCCTCTTCTGCTAATGGGGTGAAAGGTAAGGTTCTGTTCCCAGTGTCCGTGCTACCGCCTGGAAACTGCTCTCCTCCTGGACCCCTTCCCACCCACTCCTCCTGGACCCCTTCCCACCCCACACTGCCCGCATGGCTATGGTGTAAAATGGTTTTTGAATAAACACCACTGAAATCTCCACCCCCTTGTCTCCATACCCAAGACAATAGGCAAATGGAAGGAAAAAAGAGAAGATAATGTTGCAACTTTGAATAGAGGTGTTATAGAAAGTAGGACAAGAATCATAACACATATGCGCACACACTTCTTGGTGCTAGAAAAGGACTATAAATGTAGGTCTGTTTTATTTTGGGAACTTTAAACAACCTTCCATTTAAAGAAAAGCACACTATCTAGAGAACAATATTTGTAACCATGGTTTAATATGTTTATTTCTTTAAATTAGAAGCAATTTGCTAAAAAATTAATATACTGATGCTATATAGAGCATTTGTCCCCCTTTGAGTTTTCATGATGTCTTTATTGGAGATCTCACATGAACTATGACTTTAAAAAATTTATATTAGTAAAGAGCTGCAAAGGTTTCAACATTATGTATGTGTAACTGACCCCTCACATTTTATAAAACTGAACCAGATTAATTTGTATTAAAGAGGATTTGTTCGGTTCTTGTAAAAACATGATTAATGGGAAGTTTACACTGACCCTAAGGCTTAATGAGAGTTACAATGCAGAATAGAAATCAGGATAATCCCATAATAGTGACACAGCAATAATGGTGAACTGTGGATACTAACTGACATTGGCTGAGAGTATTTGTTGCTTCAAATTAATACTTTTGAGAAGAAAGTGTTTGCTAACAATGCCTAGTTAAAAATTACTATCTAGAGCCTTATTATTGAAAAAGGAAAGCCCAAGATAATCTCACTACAGACAAGGAAAAAGCATGTAAAATTGTCTAGTAGAATGAGACATAATATTGGAAAGGGGGAGCAGACAGATATTTCTAGTCTGAAAATATTAGGTAATTCAAAAACAAAGTAAGCAGAATTAGATATTAGAATAGACAATTCAAAGTAGAGTGATGCACTTTGGGGTACAGGGGACACATCTAAAAAGCATAATTCTCTCACTTTTGGTTTAGGACCACTCAGTATCATTGGGTAAATAGGTATTCATTGAATAGAAGCACATCAATAACCTGTCTAGTGATGTGTGAACTAAGGAGGCTACAATGGGGAAAAAAATTGCAAAACTGTGGAAAGCAGTGTAAAATTTGAATTCATCATACAGTGAAATAGAGAGCAGAAGAGATAGGTGCATGCTTTCCTTTCCTTTTAAGGAAATAGGAATTTCACCATGGACAGCGTAAAGCGATGATAAAGTCTAACACAAGCTATAACAGCACAGCATCGACTTAATAAATAATGAATTAAAAATTTGGGAAAGAATTTCAGGCATATAATACCATGTTGACAGCATTTTCAGTCAGCTTTCTTGAATATGCAACATGTTGATTTAATTGGATCGGGCAGTGGTTCAGCACTGAGCCAGTCTGCAGCCTGAGTTTACACTGCACAGTTCTATACAAGAGATGTCTCCAAAATACTAAAGCTTGGAAGGGAATTTTTGCAGTGCCACCAATGAAGAATGTGTTTATATGAGGGGCTATACGTACATATCAGTGCATATAGAGACAAAGCATATATTGAGTGTATATTTTAAACTTACTAATTTCTGCTGCAGGGTGAAGAATATAAATTCTTATTCTGGGAATTTTTTTTCTGCAGCATTTTTAACATCGACAGAAATAATTAAACTTACTGACAAAAATTAATCTTTCGCCCAAAAGAAGTTTTTGAAAAGAGGCATCATCAAAAACAACAAACAAACAAGCAAACAAAAACAAATAATGTTTTTCCTTAAAATCAAACTGCTCTGGTTTAATAATAATAATAATATCTCTTACTTTTGCTGTATATAATGGCAGAAGGTTTTGGCTTTCAATGGTTAACATTTTGCTCTAGGAAAGAGACAATTACATTAGATATGATATTGTCTTAACATTTCTGCTAGGACATCGTTGAGGTGCAGTAGTACTGAGAACACCTGCTTGGTAAACAGTAGCTGTGCTTGGGGGAAAAATATCTTCAATGAATACAGAGCTTGCCCATAAATATCCTTCAGAAGCAGTAATGTCCAAGGCAGCAGACAAATCTTTAAAAGATTTATTATTACTTTCTTTTGGTGAACCTATCTGTAGTGGGTCACAAGAAAGCAAGTGAAGACACCAACCTTCCAGGGTGCCAGAAGGAACATTTTTGTTATTCACTGTAAAAGACAAAATATCTCATTCATAGAATCACTGTTGAAACAGAATGGTGAGGTTACATATTTCAGCCCATTAATGCCCAGTTTATATCTCCAATGGAAAATTTAAAAAGAAAAATTTGAAATTTCCTATAGTGTTTCAAACAACATGAAATGCTTTGGACAATGATCTAGTGACCAAAAGTTAAAAAATACTGATATTTTAAATGGATGCACTGCCAGATACACTCATTGACAGAGACTATAAGACAGGAAGGCAGAAACCCCTTCCTGTGTCTGCAGTATTTTGTATTAATGTTCTGCGTTTTACTTTCACTAAAGGAAAAAAACTCATAGAAATTTTAATGGTTCTTAGCTGTATTAACTTATTTTTCTCTTTTGGGCAATGTCATGAAGGATTTTGCTTGATAAGGTAATGAAAGGATAAACTAGGCCATGAAAAGGATTGTTTGGTCAATACTTTTTGAAAAAGTTGACCTGCATCTTGAGTTTTTTAGAGAAGAAGGAGGTTTTATTTCAAAACTTTTGTACAAGAAATCTTATACATAGTACATCAGATTTACACAGCAAGTATATAGTGTGTAGAGTCATCTGTAGCAGTAATATAAGCCTACTGTGTCTGCTGAGTACTTTAATAACTGTCAAACTATGCATAATTATGTGTGAGTTTGATAAGGAAAAACATCATACATTGAATTTGTCAGCAGACAAAATTTAGATTCATGCTGTTGTTATTCTTTGCACAGTATTTGTTAGGATGAAGAAATTCCCAATCACTACAGAGACTTTTTTCTACTCAGTACTATTTGAACTTTCACAGATAATTGCAGCCTGAGAAATTTGGCCCAGTATGTATTGTTACTATTTAAGCATCATGCCAAAGAACATGCATCACTCACCCTCTTTTTATGCTTTTTTTTTTGTGGAGTATATTGTCTAATCTAGCCTATACATTTCATCATGAAGAAAATAAGTGCTACCTAAAATAACAAGAATTTAATGGAGATACTTTTTTTACCAATTGAACTTCATGAACTACAAAGTATTAAAAAAAAAAACAAAAAAAAAAACAGAAAAATCAGAGAAAAGAAGGAAGATTTTTTTGGATTTAAGGAAAATGGTGAATAGCACATTATGGCACCTATGCAGTGCTTTAGTATCAGTTCCTTTGGTTAGACAGTTAGACTCAATTGCCAAGCAGCATAGGTTTCATAAATCTGCATCTGTGGTAAATAGACCAGATGTTTACAAACAGAAATAGAAAGCTTGGGGGAAAAAAAAAAACAGCCAAAAAGCAAGTAACCCAGAGGAAAAAAAAATGAAAGTTTTTGATTCTCACACCTTGCTTTTATAACACAGTCAAGCTCTATTTTGAAATAGATTGGTTGTCCAAGCAGGTATCCTAAAGGTACCATCAGGCATTTGAATGCAAGCCAATGTCTAAAAGCATATCAGTCTTGTAATCATTAATTGACATACCGCAGGACTCCAACATTGTCTGCAGAAAAATTAGAAGACTTTGTTCACCTCACGATTAGAACAGCAGAGGGAGCTGTCAATCTTCTCAGGAACAAAGACATAATGATATCCAGCATCGGAGATGGGCATATTATCCAATCAGTTCTAGAGCAACACACAGGGCTTGAGTAGTATGCATACTGTCCAAATACACGAATAAATGTGGAGTTCCATGACTTCATAGCTTGACCAAGGCTGAGAAACCAGCACACTTAGTTGAAAATCAGCCAGAATTTACACTAGCTCTTGTCATTATCCATTGAAATCTAGCTGCTTTTTGAATTTTCAATATGACTTTTTTATTATGCTTTTCTACTTTTCTTTTCTTCTTGTCTATTGATAACTTCCTAGAACTTTCCTTTGGCTTCTTCAAGCTATGTATATATCCCACGAATAAATGAAACTCCTCTGGACTGCTTATTAGTCACTGGTGCTCCAACAGGCATGATAGTAAGGGCAAAATAAAAATATACATTCCAGGAAAAATTGCAATAAAAGTAGAGAAAGATCATGTTCCAGTCATGAACTTGATATGAAGAAATGAGCAATGAATTGCTTCTTCAAATTCTCTTCCCAGCATTTAAATAGCTGTACTCCTTTCACTTTTTCTCTTGAAGCAACTTAGGCTGGGAAGGTTTTTTAAGTGTGCCATTGTGTAGTGCTTCAGTTACAGAGTATTTAAGCACTGGAAAAAAAAGTCATTAAATGTTAAAAGATTTATTCTGTGTCAGCTCGACACTACTTGAGACATGGTACAAATCACCTCTGTCTGTCTTCACTTGACTGTTAAATTTGCCCAAGGCAATCCTTTTTTAAATCAAGCTTAGTGGTAAAATACATGATAGCAAAATTAGATAAGCTTTAAATCAAATAAAACCTTCTCAGGTATAAACAATGCTGCATTAATTGGAAAATCAACTATGTTTTAACTTACTGCTAATACTTATTTGAGTTAAATATTAAAGTAACAATTGTAACACTTTTCCAGTGAACATACGCTTTTGGAAATGCTATCAGAAGTTTAAACTATAGCCAATGGGCAAAATGTTAACCTAATAATAAAAAAATAAGGATTAAAAAGACCATGAACACTTGCAAAATCTAAGCAGAAAATTACTCTTACATTCTCTGTGTTGCAGTCTCTAACCCTCATTGTACTCCATGCTTGCATGTTTTTATTTTAGGAGTAAGGTAGAATATGCATCATTTTTGGCAGATGTGTATGGTCTGGCAATATGAACAGCTACTGGATTCCATTATCTTCATACTCCAAGGAATCCTATACCAGTATTTTAATATTAAGGTTTTTTATGACTGCTTTGTATAAATTTCCTTAAAAAAAAGAAGGTTTTTAAAAGAGGAAGGTTCATTGTCTCTACAGCTCGTGTGAGTTTCAGTGTACTTTCAGCTACTTTTGCCAAAAAATGTTGTCCTCAACAAATTATGGTTTGGATTATTCACTACCACATGTTCTGGCTAACATAAAATAGTATTCTTAGCTACTCTCAAAATAAAGAATTTAAGGTCAAAAATGTCACGGCTGCACAGAGACTTCTCTCTGATGCTGAGACCATAACACATTGACAAAATCAATTAGAAATGCAACGGCTATTGGATTTTTTTGAATTGCACAATGGCTGTGGCTATTCAAATATAGTACTCTGCTTAGTCAACATTTGTTTTTGCCAGGTTACATTTACTTACATAATCAAGTGAAATTTTGATGTGACAGAAGTTCCTTTGACCACAATATCAGATGCTGTAAAGCAACATATACTGAGATGTATATTAGTGCCAAGATACAGATGTTTTTGCAAGTCATTTGTCCAAAATGTTTGAAAAAACTATTTTCTTTCTTATTTTTAAGATGCAATTTAAAAACAACATGCTAGGAACTATGGCCTTCTGTAATGTGGGTCAAACTGGACTTCCTTTGCTTTGTTTGAAAAACCTGTGCAGTATTTGGACTGTTAAGGTTTTCAAATACTTTAACAACGTAGATCTTCTTTGTTTTGTCACAGTGCTCTTCTGTGAATCTGTAGCTACTTCACTTTTTTCCTGACCACTTAGTTGCTAGGAATTTATTTCCTCTATTTTTTCTTCTCTCTCTTTTTTTTCTTCCTTTTTTTAAAATTATTTTTTCTTTTTTATTCCTTTTTTTTCTAATTTCCCCCTTTTTTTTCCTTTTTATCTATTCCTTTTTCTTTTCCAACAATAATTATACGAGGCATTCCAAGTCTTGAAGCAAAACCAAATTAGTTAAAACAGTTTTACATTTTTTGAAAGGTCATCAATTCATACTAGATATTCATAAGCTGAAAAAAACCTCCTAAAAACTGGGAGTGCAGCATGTAAATCTCAATGTTATCCACATGCGAATTGCTGTAAAACAATGAATAAATGTGATTGAAGCACTTGCTGTATCAGCTGCATAAATCAGCTGCTCTGCCTTGATTCTTGTTACTTTATAATTTTACCATAAAGAGAAGCAAGCTTTTAATGTCATAGCAGAATCTGAAAACATTAGCTGTTCCTTTCTTTACTGAGCTCTTCATATACTGTATGTTGGTAAATGTGACGTTCACATCTGAGGATTTCTGTAAACATGAAAACTTGCAATGGCTGGCTGCAGTCATCTCCATGAATTGCTAACCAGGGATCAAACTGGATTCCAGTAGTATGTACTTAATCTTCTAATTCTTCCATCAGATATCTCAAGTATCAATGTCCTTATGATCTTTTCCTTATAATTTTGTAATAATTTTGGCAAATAATTTTGCTTTCTGACCTTTTATTTTTCTAACCTTTGTTAGATTTCATCTAAAACTTGACTTAAATTTTATTCTGTCTTTTAGTATTTTAAAATATTATGCTTTTTCATAGTTTTGTTTTAGTTTAATTTTCCTTCAGTGTTGAATTATCTGTATTCATTTTCTTCAGCTGGGCTGAATTCTTCTTTAATAAGGAATTCCTGGGCTGAATTCCTTTAATAAGGAATGTGTACTGGAAAGACCAAGCCAGTGACTAGGGAGAAAAGGCATCTTGCACCTTTCTATCTCGCTACTGCTCGTACTGCTACAGGGGTACTGTAAAAGGATATAACTGCAGAATAGGTTATGTTGGAATATATATCTGGAGGCTTTCTAGTCCAGATTCCTCCTAAAGGAGGGCTACTAGAGTTTGATTGCCCCTACAGGGTGGATGGGCAGGCAAGGGGAAAGGAAAGAAAANCAAAAAGGGAAAAGACAAGGAAAAGTAAAAAGGAGAAGGAGGAGGGAAAGAAAGAGGGAAAGGGAATAGGAAATGAAAAAGGTATTGCATCAAATCTGAATGGTTTAGTTTCTTTGACCCATCTCTGTGCGTCTATGGTCAGTCTTGCCCTATCTTCTCTCTTACCTGAAGACAGCAATGCTCTCTTCACTGAAATCTCCTCTTCATATTGGAGTTGTTTCTTTAGATACAACTACTACATTTTGATGACTGCAGGTTCAGAAAATTGGAGTGCTGAAACTCTGTGGCAATATTCTCTTGCTTTTTCCTATGTTAAAGCTCTGAATATTTCCTTAGTGGGCTTCTAATGAAAGGCATCTAGCAAATATGTTCTTATATGTTGATGTCCCCTAAATTAAACACCTTACTTTAATTTTGAGGGGAAAAAAATTTTATATTGGTAAAAGCATATAAAAATATTTCTTCAATCTGAAGAATAATCAACATCTTGACAAGTGTAAACTGATGTGGTCACAAAAAACAAAAATAAAATACATAAATACATGGGAAGACTCATTCACATTTACTTTAATGCCCTTATTCAGACATTTTAGTCCAGAGTATTAAAATTATCTTTGTTAAGTTTAAGAGAAAGAACTTATTTTCAGAACAATTGATGAGAATTGAGAACTTCATGACCTGTTCTGAGAACATTCTCAGAAACTGAAAATTATTTGGAAATATCTTACCTTTCTTCATCTTCTTTGAGAGTTTGTTTTTTTTCCTCTCAGTAAGAAAGATGTTGCTATTATTAGTAGTAGCAGCATAGTAGACATATAAAATATTGGAATTCATTTGCTTTAAAAAGCAGCTAATTAATTTTTATTTTACAAGAACTATGAAGTTTTACTCTTCTAGAATAAGTGACTGCATAAGCTATTTGGAATTTGACAAAAAGTCTAAGATCCACAGCTTTAAAATTACAATAATTCCTACAGAAATGGTATAATTTGATTCTGAAGTAAATTGTCTGCCTCAAAATTAAATGTAAACATTTTATGTGCAGATTCAATGCATTACAAGAACTGTAAGTTCATTATAATCAAACATTAAAACAAAAGGATGCTCCTTCTTTTTTGAAGTTTTAAAATTAGTTCTACAAAGTTTATGGGAATAGAAGTTGAGCAGATTACCCTTTTTGACTAGAAGGAGCACTAAAATGCCCTGTGCTAGCAGGCTGTCCCTTACTTTTATGCTGATTGACCATCATTACAGTGTTTTGGAGACAGAGGTTGTAGTACTATTGAGACAAGTATTTGATGTGATACAGAATATAAACTACGGGTATCTATGTATGTCCCTTGGCAGTGGCTCACAGAGCTTGAAGAAATTTCTAGGAGGAAGTGCCTTTGGGTAACAGCATAAAAAATAAAAGTGTTTGTCACATAAAGAATTTAATGTTTAGCTTTCTTGTTCAGGAGGTGAGTCAGACATTTAAAGAAGATTATTTCTGAAATTAAAGTAAGATGTATAGTCAGGCAGAGGTGGCCTTTACAATAACTTATATGTTGATATTGTAGAAAAATTATTTTCACTGGACATCTTTTCTTTTCACTATTACAAGGTTCCTGCACATAAACATTCAGGCTCTGCAAAACCTCACTTTTGGGAAGATTTCAGGAGTAACTTGTAATCCCACTGTCTACTGTTGGTGCTGTGGTCAAAGTTGACAATGACATTTCTGTAACAGTTTGCCATGGTTTAACCCCAGCCAGGAGCCAAGCCTCAAGCAGCCATTCACTTACTCCCCTACCAGCAGGACTGGGGTGAGAATCAGAAAGAAAAAGGAAGAAAACTCATGTGTTGCTATAAAAGACATTTTAATAGGGGAAACAAAAGGCTGTGCCCAAAGGCAAAGCAAAACAAGGAATTAGTTCACTGCTTCCCATGGGCAGGTAGATGTTTAGCCATCTCCAGGAGAGCAGGGCCCCATCAATGTGTAATGGTGACTTGGGAAGATAAACACCATCACTGCCAATGTCCCCCACTTCCTCTTTCTTCCCTGCACTTTGCATACTGACATGATGCTGTATGGTCTGGAATATCCCTTTGGTCAGTTGGGGTCACCTGTCCTGGCTCTGTCTCCTCCCAGCCTCCCAAGCACCCCCAACTTCCTTGCCAGCAGGACAGTATAAGAAGCAGAGAAGGCCTTGGCTCTGTGCTAGCCCTGCTCATCAATAACAAAAACATCTCTGTATTATCAACTCTGTTCATCACAAATCCAAAGCACAGCCCTGTATCAGCCCCTGTGAAGAAAAGTAACCCTACCCCAGCTTAAACCAGCACAAAATTACATCAAGAGAACGGAAAAAAATCAATTAGATAGTGAAATCAAAATTTAAAAAAACATATTCCCAGCTACAATTTATGTCTAATTACTTTGCTAGGAGAATGAAATAGGAATAAAATGAATGTATTTGTAATCTATGAGTGAATAAAAAATAAGTTATTTTTGATAACATATTCTGATTATGACTGCAGAACTAAATTTTATAGGTTTTGGGGGTTTGTAACAAAGGAAGTTTTTTTCTGCAGTTCAGGTGAATTTATTTTTTTGTAGAATGGTATGAGCTATAACTGTAGCTGAGATCCATGCACGCAAGTATTGCCTAATTCACCCTGCTTCATATGCCAGGTAAGCCTTGTTTTCAGAATTTTAAAAAAATTTTAAAGGAGCCTTTCTAAGGGAAAGAAATATTTAGAAAATAGAATCCTAGGAAAGAGTTCACAAGGAATATCAAGTTGTTTGGCTGTTTAAGAGATGAAGAAAACTGAAACCTGTGAAGGATATATTATTCCACAACATCCATTAGTGGAATTCACTCTTGGGCTGGTGGAAGGCTGAAGAGCTGGTTCTCCCTGTGTAAACACTTCTATAGACTTTCAGTAATGCAGAAGAATATTTTTTTAATCCTCCTAAAATAGCTGGGATTGACTGAAGAATAATTATTTTGCTCTTGAAGGCTGAGAAGCGCACACATTATGGGAAGTTGCTTGGACAGTTTCTGGTGGGGCTGTTAACATAAATTTTCTAAGCCCTAAAGGTGATAATCACAGAACAATCTTTCCTTCCTGATGGCTTTAATCTATAAAGGGTTATGTGGTCTGGGATAAAATAATCTGAAAAATCAACATCTTACCCATAGCACACTGTTAAAGCTGTGATGAGCAGAAGCATTCCTGCTGCGACTTCCTCAGAAAAGCTTACCCTGTGAGACACTTGCAGTTAGGAATCAGCTTTCCACCCAAATACCCTGCTCAGTTTTGCTGGCTTTAGAGAAACACTATATAGAACTTGTCTCTTCTTTTTGCCTTCCTCTTTAGACTCTTGAAAATATACTGAATGAAGGTGGGTGTATTTATGGATGCGTTTATTCCTTTATTGTGTTCTTTGTACAGGGTAAAAACATAGAGAACAAAGTGGCTTCAGACAAACAGAACTCAATAAACTTTGCAGATGTGAAGCAGTCATTTAAAAACAGATAAAAAATTACTGTTTGTTTTAAACCTACAAAATATTCTCTTAAAAATGTGCATAAACAATATGCAGGAGTGCATGATCAGAACATATGCCCTAGTTCCATTAGTACACTCTATTCTGCAATTAAGAAAAAAAAAATCTATTGAAATGCTTTCAACTCTTACTCCCAAATGTTTTTAGATTGCCAAAATAATAACTTGCACATCAAAGAAAAAATAATTATTATTATTTTCATCTTCTCCACTTCACCTGCTGATTCAGACTTTCTCATCAATGCTGTATTTGTTCTTCTCATTTTTTTATCACTGTAGTTTTTGTCAGTATAGTATATTTTCTAGTATTCTGTCTTACTGAAGCCTTGTTTTACATTATGAAGATTTTGTAGTTGCTGTTTTTCTTGGGAAATTGTTCAACAATGAAGGAATAATAATTGCTGGACAATATTATCAGTGGTCTGTTTAGTCTTGCTTCTGACTACAGGATACATGATTTTTCTCACTTGGACAGAAAATCCCATTTTACTGATCAATCCCATTTTAAGTTTTGCAATCTCATTCTAACAAACTTTAGAGTTTTTGAAATGTTGTGGGTTTTTTTAGGGAAATAAATAACTGGTAAGAAGGAAGAAGATACATATACTCAAATGGTCTCATGAATCAAAATTCCTTCAATAGTCAGACTATTCAATCCTTCTGGAAAGCTTATATGATTGAGTAGTTGACATAAGGATTCTGAGAGTTGCAATCTTTTATCAGAGAAATATTTTAGAATAACCAGCATATTGCAAATTTTATTCCTATTACAACTTTTCGTTTGCTACACCTCATCTGTTCATTCACCCTTGAAAGCAGCAAAATCTCCTTGCACTTATGTAAGTACCATTCCTTTTAATTCACTGATTTTTCTTTTCACATAATATGCCATTCATTTCTTTTGTTGTTTGTTTTATAAAACATTATTTAAAAACAAAAACAAAAACAAAAAGCAGACAAAACTTTCCTTAAAATACTTACAATAATGTTATTAGAACCTTCACAATGGTTTATTTGAAATACTGGATAAGCTTCATTTTGCATTTTATGTTATCCAGAACACAAGTAGATTACTGCCTTGTAAAACAGCATGATAATACCATTCTTGCTTCATTAGAGATACACAAGGGTTCTAACATCCCCTGTGTTACTATGTTCTGTACGTAAAAAGTCCATGTTACCTGCAACTGGAGTGTGTAACTCCAGAAGCTTATTTCATCTTAAGCCATTCCTGAAGATGTTCTGTTTTGATTTTAGGTATTTTGTTTTAATACATTTTTGTTGTAAATATGTTTTTAAAAGTATTTTTCTTTCCATTTGCAATAACAATCGGATATGTGATACACGATACATGATTATGTTAACATTGATATCAGAGCATGCAAAAAATGCTGACATTAAGTGTATCTGATACAACATCCTGATGAGTCAAGTAATTTTAAAAGGTGTAATTTATTCTATAAATTCGTTACACAGAGAACAGTGCCAGAGGCTTTCCAAGACATTATGGTATTATTCTCCTGCGACAACAGCTCCAGTACTAGCATTACCATTAGAATAGGAAGATATAAAATAGAAATATTGAGAGTTTTTGGCTGACATCTGATCTTTTTGTTTAAGAAATCCCAGAAGTATTCAGTAAAGAGGGGAATTTTACCATTCTCTGTAGAGAATGTAAATTACCAGACTTGAAAATAGTGTGAACTACCAGTCATACTAATAAATAGAGATAGACAAAGGTTTAAAAATCAGCACAAGCACTTTGGAAATTAATCCCATCTCTTTCCTCCTTCTAGTTTTACAAAAAATCCTAATGAAGGTTTTGAAAATTGTGTTACACAGAAGAACAATTTAGCCTATTTTATCTGAAACATTCATTAATCAAAATGAATCATGGAATTTCTGGATTAGGAGACAAAAACACTGTAAGTAATGCAAAANTTATATTAATTATACTGTATTAATTATATTATAATTAATTATATTACAGTGAATTGTTAGTGAATTATATAAAGAAAGGATTCTAAAAATAAGTTTTCCTGTAGTGTTTAATGAGACTAACACAAAGATATTTGTGTTATAAATTGCATTACTCCACTTTTAAAATACAGCTTGCCTGGAAGTTTGAATTCTGGAAAGTCTCTTTCTTTTTCTGTTGCTTGTGGTGTTTAGTATGTTTCTATATTCAGAAGCACTTATCAATCAGAGGTTGCTGGAGCTAGATCAGGCTTAAAAAACTTAAAACACACCTATAAAATAACCACACAGTTCGAGTGAACATCTCAAAATAATTAAGACTTTAAATGAGGTTTGATCTGAATCTTACTAGTTGTAGAGTGGAATGTTTAAAAAATAAATTCTAAAAGAGGCTTTTAAACTTGTTTACATGTTGCCTGAATCAGAAAAAGGAACGTGAAATACCAAACTAATTGCAAACATTCATGAGCTGAAACTTGCTTTTAATGCCTAGCAAGAGAAACAATCAAGGGTCTTAAAAATAGAGAAAACTGTAAGTTTTATTTAAGTTTTCCTACTGGAGTTCAGGCCAAAATGACTGNAAATGTTGTGGGTTTTTTTAGGGAAATAAATAACTGGTAAGAAGGAAGAAGATACATATACTCAAATGGTCTCATGAATCAAAATTCCTTCAATAGTCAGACTATTCAATCCTTCTGGAAAGCTTATATGATTGAGTAGTTGACATAAGGATTCTGAGAGTTGCAATCTTTTATCAGAGAAATATTTTAGAATAACCAGCATATTGCAAATTTTATTCCTATTACAACTTTTCGTTTGCTACACCTCATCTGTTCATTCACCCTTGAAAGCAGCAAAATCTCCTTGCACTTATGTAAGTACCATTCCTTTTAATTCACTGATTTTTCTTTTCACATAATATGCCATTCATTTCTTTTGTTGTTTGTTTTATAAAACATTATTTAAAAACAAAAACAAAAACAAAAAGCAGACAAAACTTTCCTTAAAATACTTACAATAATGTTATTAGAACCTTCACAATGGTTTATTTGAAATACTGGATAAGCTTCATTTTGCATTTTATGTTATCCAGAACACAAGTAGATTACTGCCTTGTAAAACAGCATGATAATACCATTCTTGCTTCATTAGAGATACACAAGGGTTCTAACATCCCCTGTGTTACTATGTTCTGTACGTAAAAAGTCCATGTTACCTGCAACTGGAGTGTGTAACTCCAGAAGCTTATTTCATCTTAAGCCATTCCTGAAGATGTTCTGTTTTGATTTTAGGTATTTTGTTTTAATACATTTTTGTTGTAAATATGTTTTTAAAAGTATTTTTCTTTCCATTTGCAATAACAATCGGATATGTGATACACGATACATGATTATGTTAACATTGATATCAGAGCATGCAAAAAATGCTGACATTAAGTGTATCTGATACAACATCCTGATGAGTCAAG
>VWZS01004232.1:18744-34250 GCA_013397075.1 Rhabdornis inornatus | reverse complement strand
TTTACATCTTCTTATTGGATTTGGACCACTTTTTCATGTTGTTTTGTTTTTATTTTCTTTCTCCTTCTTCACCTTGTCTGCTTCTATGGGCTCAGCATCAGTCTGCCTAAACTCCAGAACAACTGTCCCTTGTCTTGTCACTGATAGGTCCCTGAAGGTCCCTGTGTATGATGGGAGAGGAAGCCTTTACTCAAAGCTCAGTGCAAAAATGATCCTGTCCTTCCAGCATTCTCAACCACTCCCCAAAAGAACCATAAAAAGTCCTGTAGAGTTTAATCATTCATAGGCATATGTTCTACAATGTGGTCTGAATGAGAATGAATAAGCAAGTGCAGCAGAACTGGATTAAAAATGAGCAGCCACACAAACAAAACACNATCCTGGACCCACAAAAGGACTCCCCCGGATCCTTTATTCTTCCCCGGACGCGCTGTCAGCCAAGAGGGCTCTCAGCCCCAGCCGCACTCCTGGTTCTCTGCCATCCGGGAGGCGGCCCACTCTCGGCGCTGGTCTCGCCTGGAGAGCTAGCTGGGCGAGCCGAGCTCGAGTGGAAAAGGTGAGCCGCGTCAACATAAAACGTTCCAGATAAAAAATTCCAAATCCGTTCTGGGCAGGAGAAAAAAAAAAAAAACACCAAAGAAGGTACTGGTGTCAGTTTCCCTGTGTGGATTGTTGGATGTGTGATGACAGGCAAAAATGACATACATGCAAAGATCAAGTTATGAAAAAAATTAGGTCCATTTTGAACTGAGAGTTTTCAATGATTTATTCTGTCTGCACTAAAGAAGTGAGTATGCATTACCAAAGGTGGAACTTGACAATCAGGTTTATCCAGGACAGAGTTGTGGCTATGTGTAGTATTAAGAATAGCCTGTGGAATAATCATTCGTTGATGTCCAACCCTCTTGACAGGTTTTGCTAAACCAATTGACAGGTGTGAATGTCCATGGATATCCAACATGAACTGATTTGTGTACTAAAAGAAGCTATAGACTACAAGCCACAACTCCTGACATCCTTATTGCAAGAGAAGGAATTGTCAAGGAATATACAATTTGGGAGTCAGGGTGCAGAAACTCATGAAACTGTACTAGTAAGAACATATAACACTTTTAAACACACGTAACCAAAAAAATAAGGCTGAAATTGAGGCCTTCTTTCCATGAGATAAAATAGGGCAGGGAATAATAACCTAAAACAGAGACCTATGCTTTTTCAATAGAAGTCTTCTATGCCTGTGCATATCAGGTCACAAGCTATTTAGGAAGCTTCTTGGCAAAATGAGGTACTATAAATATGAAAAAATAATACTTTTACAGTGGCCAGACTCTAAGGAACTTATTCCTCACTGCTAGGAAAGATGATAGCATCCAGTACAAAGTAGGTTATTGCTTATAAGGGAATTGGAAGTCATCGCAACACAATTTAGATGTGACATCATGAGAAGGATACACACTATACATGCCAGGAATGAAGGCATAAGAAATATGCCAACAATATGCTAGTTACATGAATTGGGTGTCCAAGAGAGAATGTATGTGGGGAAGGATAGCGACAGAAAGCACTTTACATCCCCAAAGATGTCAGTGAAATCCTATTAAAAATCTGTAAGAAATTTAGGTCTGGGTTATTTAATTTCACATTGATCTTTTATGCAAGGAACTACATACTCATCACACCTTTTTTTGATAATAATGTGGTAAAATACTCCCTAAGAAGGCCTCACTGAAACCCTAGTTTGTTTTATATAGTAAAGCAGTTCTGCTGCTTTGAAGGAGCACTATTGAACAGTTTCAATCAAACACTGCCAAGTGACTTCTTGGAGACGATAGTGCAGCCCATTGCAGGAGTCACACAGCTGGAAAAATTGTGTGCTTCTTGTCCATGGAGATAAATCTCCTAAAAGCTGACAAGTAAAATGGTAGTCAAGGGGCAGAAACAACTGAGATAATGTCAAGCAAAAGAAGTTCCTGTAACAGAAGAGACAAAGGTTTCTGTATGCAAGAAAAAGAGGTGCAGATCTAACTACCAAAAAGGCAGCACAGGAGAGCAGTCATTTTTATAATGGATGGCACGTTGAATTTATTAACTATGGGCTAGGGATAACAACAAAAAAGGAAGAGAGAAGGGAAGCACAGTGACAAAGAGAGACCAAAGGAGTAAGGAGAAGGCAAGAACAGTAAGTCCAGGACCAAAGCAGTTTAGACTACATTCATTAACTGACAACATATAGGTAAAATAGTCAGGAAAATACAGAATCCATACAGAAAAAAGTCCAAAAAAATTGTGGACAGAAAAAATGAAAATTTCCTTACTCCAACAGCAAAAGTACAAACAAAAATACAAACAAAAATTATAAAATTACAAACAGCAAAAAAGAAACAACAATTACAAAATTATAAAAAA
This sequence comes from Rhabdornis inornatus, assembly GCA_013397075.1. Taxonomy (NCBI): domain Eukaryota; kingdom Metazoa; phylum Chordata; class Aves; order Passeriformes; family Rhabdornithidae; genus Rhabdornis; species Rhabdornis inornatus. The sequence goes on along the minus strand of VWZS01004232.1, from coordinate 31,844 downwards.
ATACAACATAGCAGGAGTAAAACCTGCAAAAGGTTTCCTTTTTTTTTTTTTTTTTTTTTTTTAATTATTTTATACTATTTGGTCTGTAGCTTTCAAGTCCCTAGCAATGGAAAGATCTAGCAGGAATTCAGGCAGGAGTCCAGCTGAACTTTGACTTCAAATTCAAGAAAAAGGTTCAAAGGAACTACAGGGTGGTAAACCTCAATCCCAGGGAATGGGGTGGAACAGCTAATCATGGAAGGCATTCTGAGATACATAAAGAACAAAAAAAGGACATCAAAGACTAGAAAGCATGGATTTACCAAGGGTAAGTCCTGCTTGACTAACTTCATAACATTCTGTTATGGCTGGCTTTGTAGTTGAGGTGAGAGCAGCTAATATTTCCTGCCTAGACTACTGTGGGGTTTTCAACATGGTCTCCCATAACATTTTCTTAGACAACCTGATGAAGTATGGTCTATATAAGCACTGATACAAGTGAGTATAAGGTAGGAACGGTCTAGGTCTCTTTTCAGTAGTATCCATGAAAGGACAAGATGCAAGGGTCACAAACTGAAACACAAGAGGTTTTGCCTAAGTGTAAAGCAAAACCTTTTAACAATGAGCATGACCAAGCACTGGCATTGTTTCATCAGAGAATCTGGGCAGTCCTTGGAAATACTCAAAAGCTGTCTGGATCTGGTGTTGGACAAACAGGCTCTGGGTGACAATGTTTGAGCAGAAACATTGGGCAGAACTTCAGAAGTAATTTCCAACATCTTCCAAACAGTTATTCATGCAAAGGTTTGAAGGAAATTATTTAGACCTGAAGAATTTGCAGTTTCCAGTAAGTTACTTCACTGGATAACCTTAGTAACAGACCAGAACAGGCTAGCAATAAGAGTTAGGCCTCCTTGCAAGGTTCCGTTCTTCAAAGTTCTATTCCCAAAATATTACCCCTTGGTATCACAAAATAAAAAGAAGTAAAGAAGACAACTCTAAAAGAATTAAAAAGTTAACCTAAAATTTTGAAAATTTTCATGGAAAAGAGAGGAATGGAATTCAGAGGAGAAGCCTTTGGGGATGATCATATATAACAACTCAGTCTGAATGCTATCTGCAGCATCTCTAGAAATACTTTAATAAAGAATCTTGTTTTGGAAACATGAAGACACTTCCTTTTATTATGAAAGTGACAAGATACATTAAAACAAGCAGGGCTGTAGACAGGTGTGACACTGTGGGGAGTCATTAAATAAAGCAAACCCAGTATATGACACCTGGCAGCCCTGAGAATGCCTGCCATCTTTTCACAGCAGAAGAGAAGGAGGTAGAGAAAACCCAAACCTATTTCATTGCTTAACATTTGGTTTCCAGGGTAAGAGAATAAAGCAGAAAATGAATTTTTAAGTGATTTTGCCATTACAACTATTATTAACAACAATCATCATCATAATCATCATCAATAATTAAATTTTGGATCAATATTTATTAGTCTCTATAGGAAAATAATTGTTTGGAAGTCTGTAAATAGGTTTGTCTGTAGACTGTCAGTAGACTATATGCCTGTATGAAAGGGTTTTACAAATAGCAACCACTATATGGGAAAGAAATGAGAGGCTTTCTTGGATTAAATTAACCCTTCACTTTTGGGCAGTTTGACTTAATTTTAGGAGGTTAATTACAGGCTTAGCTGCCTGTTTTCTTTTTCCTCATTGTTTTGTGGGGGTTTTTTTTGTTTGTTTTATTTTTGTTTTGTTTTTGTTTTTTGTTTTTTGTTTGTTTGTTTTTGTTTTTGTTTTTGGTTTGTTTTGCTTTTTAATAGAAAGATATATCTATCATGTTTAAACTTATAAAGCAGATATAAGGTATTTATAAAGCAGATACTGCTTTTCCTAGTTTGTTTTCATGGTTAGTTTTTTTTTTTGTTTTTCAAAGGACGAGGAAATGGCCTTAACTTGCAACAAGGGAGGTTCATCTTAGTCATTAGAAAATACTTTTTCACTGAGGAAGTGTTCAGACACTGGAGTAAGTTACCAAGTGGTGATGCAACTGTCTCTGGAAATAGTCAAGAGGCATCTGGATGGGGCACTTGGGGGTATGATTTAGGGGTGATTATGGTGGTGCTGGGCTGACACTTGGACTAGGTGGTCTTAAATTATTCTTACAACCTTAACGATTCTGTGGTTCTGTGAAACTGATGAAGTTCATTTTGTCATCCTCCTTACACAAAACTCTTATTATAAAATCTCATCACACCAACCTAAGCCATTTGAATAAAACTTACTTATAATTGCTATTTTTTTAAAGTAAGCAGGTAGTGTAGCCAAATGTAATTTTTAGAAACAGGCAAAAGACAGATTAAAATAGTGCCAGTAGTACAAAAAAAAATACTTTCTTTTGTATATTATTATAATTCTTTCATTATTAGCAATGCTTCCACAGTGTCAAGGCTTTCTCTCTTTCCCAATCTGCTCTCTTCATTCCCACAGTGAATGAGGTTGGGTTTGAACAAGAGGTGCAAAGGAAGATGGAGCTGAGACAACTGATACACGTTTGCCACATGGAAAAGAATTAAACCTCAGGTAAAGGGGGAGGGGGATGTCCCTGGTTAGGGACATGGAGGATGTCCATAGTTATTGTAATTTTCTTGTGAAATAATTATTACACATGCTCACACCCTGCTTCCCTGGAAGTGGCTAAACCTATCCCTGCAACGGGAAGTAGTGGCTGAATTCCACTTCCTGCCTTGCTTGCATGTGCAGGTTTTGCTTTACCTATTAAATTTTCACCATCTCAGTCCCTAAGTATCCTCATCTTCCATTTTCTCCCTTTTCCTCAGACAGGGGAGACAGTGGTTATCAAATGTATATTGGGTTTGCATGAAATTTTTTGCTTGTAGGAAAGTCACATGATAGCTTCTATGAGATGATGACAGAAGCTTTCCTTGTGTCTGACAGTGCCAATGCCTGCCAGCTCCAAGATGGACCCACCTCTGGTCAAGGCTGAGCCTATAGGAAATACTGATAGCACCTCTGAGATAGTGTATTTAAAAAGGGAGGAAAAAGTTACTGACCAAGACTTGCAAGCCAGAGAAGTGAGGAGTAAGAATATGGGGGAGAAACAACTCTGCAGATACCAATGGCAGTGCAGAAGGGGAGAAGGTGCTCCAGGCACGGAAGAGAATTCCCTGCAGCCTGTAGTGAAGGGGTAAGGCACCTTGCCCCTCTACAGCCCATGCAGTCTCACGGTGGAGCACAGATCCACCTTCAGCCCACAAGGTCCCTACACCAGAGCAGGTGGATGTGCCTGAAGGGAGGCTGTGACCCCATTGGAAGCCTGTGCTAGGGCACACTCTGGACAGGACTGCACGAGGCAGTGCCCCCACGGAGAAAGGAGCCCATGCTGGAGCAAGTTTTCTGACAGGAATTGTCACCCATTCGGGGCCCACACTGGAACAGGCTTTCCTGAAGGACTGCACCCCTCACTGAAGCAGTTCTTGCAGCCCATGGGAAGGATTCATATTCAGGAAGTTCATGGAGGACTGTCTTCTGTGGGAGAGAACCCACATTGGAAGGCTTTGAGGAGGAATGAGACAATGTTTGATGAACTGACTACAACCCATATTCCCCATCCTCCTGTTTTGCTGGTGGAGAGGAAAAAACGAATTTCAGAGCAAAGTTGAGCCCAAGAAGAAGGATGAGATGCAAAAAAGATATTATAAGAGTTATTTTATTTTCTCATTATCCCATTCTGATTTGATTGTTAACAAACTCAATTAATTTTCCCAGCTTGGGTCTATTATGCTATGACAGTAAACGGTGAATGATCTCTCCCTGACCTTAGTTCAGCCTTTTGTCATAATTTCTCTCCCCTCTCCAGCCAAGGAGGGGAGTGCTTCAGCTGATTTGGTGAGCACCTTCTGTCCAGCCAGAGTAAATCCACCACATAGAAACTGATTGTAGGCCAGGTCAACCCACCACAGGGGCTTTCATGCTCTTGCTGCTTGTCTACTTGACAGTTCATGCTGTTTCTGTCTCCCTCTGCATTTGCTAATCCTTGCTTAGTGATGTTTAAATTGGTAATGTAGATACACCAAGTAATTAACAGTCTTTAACACTCTTATTCTAAATAAGTTTTAACATACCAATGGCATAAATTTAGCAGAAGTGTAATGGTCCATGATGAGATCTATTGCTTAATCAAAACCTACACACTCTCAGAAGCCATGGCCCCTTTTCCTATCATTACATATTCCTATCCAAAGTCTCTAAGTTCACTTGTGGAACTCTTCATGTACTGGAAGGTGCTGTAAGGTTTTCCCAAAGCCTTCTCATCACCAGGCTGAACAGCCCCAGTTCTCTCAGCCTGTCTTCGCAGCAGAAGTGATCTCTCTGATCAGGTCCTTGGGCTTTCTCTGGACTCTCTCTAAGTCCACGTCTCTCTTATGCTGAACCCAGAGCTGGACTTAGTAACCCGGCTGGGGTTTCACAAAAGCAGAGTAGAAGGGGAAAATCACCTCTCTCAGCTTGCTGTCCACTCTGCTTTTGATGCAGTCCAGACTGTATTGGCTTTCTGGGCTGTGAGTGCGCATTGCTGGGTAATGTGGAGCCTCTCAGCAACCAACATCCCCAAGTCTTTACCCTCTCGCTCAGTTCTCTTCCCAGTCTGTATTGTTCATACCTGTGCTTTGGATTGCCCTGACCCAGCTGCAGCATCTTGCAGTTGGCCTTGTTGAACTTTATGAGGTTAACACTGGTCCATCTCTCAAGCGTATCAAGGTCCCTATGGACGGCAGCCCTGCCCTCCAGTGTGTTGACTGCACTACACAACTTTGAACTGAAGTGCTAGCACTCAACATGCCAAACACTTCCTGAACTAGTGTCATAGATAAAGCTGCCGAGGGCACATTCAGGCTTATCATCCATGCAGCTGATAAAGCTGCAACTTGCTGCTTTACAAAGCAAACTTGCTGAGGATACATTCAACCCCATTGTCCATGTCACTGACAAAAATGTTGATCAAAGATGTTAAAGATTTAATGGGACAAATCTTAAATATACATCAGTACTTTCCATTTTATGAGTAGACTTCTGGGCAGGTTACAGAGAACAAAAGTGCTCACCTTAATTGTTTTCTGTGAGTTCAGATACATTATTAATCAAGAAGAATCTGTTGATAGTTGGACATCATTTACTAAAGCTCCAGGAAACTGATTTTCTTAGGTTATCCTATTCAGAAAGCTACTTTGTTGATTTTCTGTCATTTTGGTTGTTGGGGTTTTTGTTGTTTAGTTAGAGTTTTACCTTTCTTAACTGCTGCTGAAAATGAACACAGGACTTCATTGGGATTTTTATAGTGATATTTTGTTCTCTTTTCAGAGGAAGTTCACACAGCTTTTTTATTCCTGGACTTTGATATAGATTTTTCAAGTACTAATAAAATTTTTCTATCTATATGTTTTATTGCCTCTCTTTGCCCCTTTTCACATCTAAGTAATGGAATGTAAGTCCTGCACATGAGTTCTTCTGCATTTTTCAAAAAACATTTTTATTGGTAATTAAATTTTTTTCTTAATCTTTTCATGCTCACTGTGTGAATATGTGACCAATGTCTCACTTATTACAGAATTTTGTCTCCTGACTATTTGGCTTCATCTGCACTGCTTAGAAGGATGTTTATATTTCAGTATTCAAAAACTAATAACTCTGGAAGCATGAAAGCTGACAAAAAGAGGTAAAAAAACATCCTTTCGTTTTCCAGATGAAAAAAAAGAAAGAACATGATTTGAGAAGGACAGTCACCAACAGGGAGCAACAAATAAGAATCTACCAAGGAAGTAGAGGTTACCAGATTTCATGAGACAGAAGAAATTTATCTGAAAGTGCTGAAAGAACAGTGCAAGACCAAAATGTTTTACAGAAATCTTACAAAATGTCATTATGCTTGAGAGAGATGCCTGGGAAATTGAAGGAAATTATTCAGCTTGTACCCTTGGTTTATTTAGGTAGCTGAAGTCCAGTCAGTGTTAGTTTTCCACTGAAAAAGATCATGGGAAATAACGTATTTCAAAAAATATGCAAGACTTGGTGCTAATTAGAAAGAGTAGCACTGCAATCACACTTAATCAGAATTGTATGCCTGCTATGATTAAATGTCCAGCTTCATTAACAAGCATATGTAATATACCTTTATTAATTGCTACTGAAACCATTCCCCACAGCACTTAGTTTTGGAAGCACAGGGGGTATGGGCTGGATTTTTAGTTATACTGAAAATTGTCTGGACCCTTAATCTAAAAGGCAATTAATCAGTGGCTTGAAAGTCATTATCAAACTAAGTGCCTTGGCACTGGGGCTTATATTGTGCATTTACTTTATCAACTGCATAGATGATAAGCCTGAATGTGCCCTCAGCAACTTTATCTATGATACTAGCTCAGGAGCAGTGTTTGGCATGTTGAATGTTACCAAACCCGAGTTAAAATCCATAACATTTCTGATGTTGCAAGAGGGAGAATAGAAATTTCCAGATTAGGCTTATACTTGAGGGCAGGGAAATGCTTGCCCAAGTCCTGTTGAAAAAGACCAGTGAATCCTGTGTGTGCTGAATTCTACGGAAGTCCCCAGAGTGGTTTCGTGGTGAGTAAAGCGAAAGACAAACCTACCCACTGTAAGAGGGCTGTGGCCAACAGATTTAAGGAAATTGCAGTTCTCCCTATGCAGAAAGGTGTAACATGCAGCTTTTTGCCCAGTTTTGCACACCATGCACATCTTAATGTACTAATATCTGAGGCGTGTTCAATAGAAGCTACTAAGGTCAAAGGCGGTTTAGAATAAAACAGACTAGTTTAACCTATGAAGAAGAGAACATCACATCTCCAGACAATTGTGAGGATGTTGTTAAGGTAATGGAACAGAACTGTTCTAGATAGTGGTAGGTGATAGAAAAGGTACTGTGGCCACAAATTTTGTCTTGCAAAGTTTAGTCTGGATATTATGGTGAAAAAAATTTCATGAGGGTGGTAATGCAGCACTTGAAGGGAGTACTGAGAAAAGTATGCAATCCCAGTCCTTAGAGGCGTTCAGGAGAAAGACCTCTACAATATTAAAGTTTAAATTGGTGAAAATCTGTATTTACTTCCATTCTATTTCTAAAAGCTTGATTTAATTCTGGCTTAAAATATGTAGTTTTACTTAATCCTCAAAACTTCCGTAAAACCATTGAAATGTCTCTTGTCAAGTTCCAAGTATATGTGATGTATATCACCCTGCATGGTTAACATGAAACAAATAGAATAGTGCTATTTATAGGCTGATATTGTTCATCCAACATATTGAAACTCCTGTTTCTTTATGAAAAGAAAAGGCCCAGATGGAAGAAATTATTTCTCAAGCAGACTACAAAAATTTGCAGTATAGTCTTCTTGAATTTTAAAAATAAAGTCTTTACTTTAGGAAATTTTATTATTTTTCAAAATACAATATTTGATACTGCAGCAGCATATTTTATTTAAAAAAAAAGTAAAACTCTTAAACCTCAGCAGCCCGATACTGTTTAATTTAGTCATGGTCACGTTCTACATATTCTACAAACAAGACTTTTACTGTGACCTCCCTAAGACTGACAAATGGGTTTACAAATATGTATGCCACATATTGAAATAATGTTACTTCTCTAAAGCCGAGAGCTGGGACAAGTGCAAAATTTTTGCACTGTAAGCTTTTTCTGACTACCTTTCTGAAATCTTCCATTCAGTAACAAATAGCCCACAGAGCAAACATATAGTACTACAAGTCAGAGATGATGGCATTACCATTTCATTATAGTAAGTAAAATTTTATCTGCTGCCTGTTTTGTTTCAAGGTTTCCCTTGATTTGTATGACTGAAGATAAATTAGTTGCAAATAGGTAAGTATTTTCTCTGTTAAAGACACATCAAAAGTACCAACACTTGTCACATGTAAATTATGAAATAAAAAAACCTTTGGGAATACTATGTAAAGATACTGGTATGAAAGTGTATTTAAACAGAACATTGCCGTGTTGGTATTGCCCAATATAACAATGAATTTACATAGAACTACCATCAGTCTTGTCACATTTAATTCAGTCCAAAACCAAATAAGGAGATATATTTTTCTATTGAAATCTAAATTATAAATTACACCAGAATTAAGGTGCCTGTTTCAGTACTTTATCCTTCTAGTCTCTACATAAACTAGAATATTGGTTTGTTGTAGGTTTGGGATTTTTTTTAAATTATTTGAAATTTCCAGAAATTCTGGTTAATGTTCATAGTGCTTAAATTCTCATGGAGTGTGGAGCTGGTAGATTAGCAATTTAAATTCATATATTGTAGTCCTACTGTCCCAGGAGAGGAGAGTTTACCTTGTTTCTTTAAAGAGTATATACTGACATATTTTCATTATTATATCAAAGGTGTAGTGCATTGCACAAAGCCAGTCGCAAATGGAATATCAAAATTGGCTGGAGTATACGTATTTTAATCAATTTTAATTCTCGTTTTTGGAAATCAATAGAGGAAATTTTAAAAAAAAGAGACAGAATACTGAAATTAATAAAGTTGTGAAATGTTACTTAAAGTATGTTTATATAGATACAGTTGACTGGAATGAGCAAAACTGATTTTGTAATTAGAATTCCTCCTGAAAAGGTCTACCCCATATTTAGATCACTTTTCAAAAACAGTCTTTAACTCATCATTTGCTGTGTATTGAGAGATGCCATATGTTTATATTGTTATCTCTTGTTCAGGTATGTATGATTCATATCTAATAAGAAGGAAGAAGGAAGGAAGGAAGGAAGATTCCAGCCTTACTAAATTATTAGTGTAGTTTTTATTTTTTAAGACTGGTGAAAAAGTCCTTTTGAACTGATTGAGTCTGTGGATTTCTTTATTTTGGGTAATGTGATAACAAAGTCAATTGGGAGCAGCTAATTTGGTTAATGCTCATTACTATTGTCATAGGCTGTGACACATCACATGGACTCTTTATTAGTAAGCAGCAAGAAACAAATTTGTGAGATCAGCCACTGTCAATAGGAGTTAATCAGTTTCAATATATTCACAAGCTAACCATTCTCTTCCTTTAGAACATAATCTCAAAGAAATCATTTATGTGGGATAATACTGAGGAAAGGAATACTTTAAATGGCTTTCTTAATTCCATTGGTTATAATAGTCTACAGATTAAATGAGATTATTATACTGGTCCCAGGGGAGAATACCCACAATACCCACAGAAGAGACTTTTTCACCTCTCCTAGAGAGGTGAAATCTCCTAGAGATAAAACAGTGAAATCTGATGTGAGTTGGGAAAATTAAACTTAAAAAACCCCACAACATTACAGTTATACTTTTATTGTTTCATGACTATCAAACTAATTCCATAGTAAATAGCTTTATAAAAATTACAAAACTGATGCATTTTTTTACCACAGAATGGTATTTTTATTGTTATGGATTACATTTTACCGTCATATGAAGAGAATGCACCCATCTAAAGGAGGCAGTTGAAAATACGTTTTATTATATATACATGTGTTAGCCAAGGCTGAGTCCTGTCACCTAAGTAGAAGGATGAATCCAGTAGAAAGGGGAAAAAGCAAAAAAAATAAAACTGACCTGGCAAAATATTAGCAGTGCCTGTACTTGATCTAAGTAACAAGCAAGGATTGCATAAGCAATATTTATTTAATTGACTGGATAAAAAAAAAAAAAAAAAAAAAAGAAAATAGAAAAAAAAGAAAAAAAGGAAAAAAGAAAAGAAAAAAGAAAAAAAAAAAGAAAAAAAAAATCCTTTCTGAAAATTTGTCATATCCATTTCCAGATATTTTTTATACATCAACTTTTTTTAATTGAGTACCATTAGCAAAACTTCAATCCACACATTTTTGTCTATAGTGTTCCCACACACAGAGATAAGAGAAAAATGCTATCTTATCCTGAGCAGGGGGAGGAAGAGAATGGGTAGTGCAGGAATAGGATGATATGCATGTGGTGAGGTCTGTGGTGGCACCCATTTCTGTATAAAGACAAGGCAGTTTCTAATGAATGTAATTTGTGTGAAGAAGGAAAAATACAGTTCACATTCACTAATTAACTATGCAATGGATTTCTGACTGTAGCTTACCAAGTTTCAAACAGCAAGTGCACAAAAATAAGTAAATTATGGTTTCAAGTTCCATTGAAGATTTATGTTGTCATTGTGCATGTGACTAACTATCCAAAACAACCTTGAAAGATCTGTAAACCACAAACAAGGTGGAATGAACCTCAAGAAGGAGAGAAAAGTTCCCTCTAAGGAAAAAACTGGGCACATTTCAAAAAAACCTTGATTATACAAAAAGGGACAGTGCATAAATTAAAGACCCCCTGGGGGAAGCTTCGACTTGTAGCCAAAATCAAGTTTTGCTGCTTTACTCTGTTGGCTAGTTCCTAATTGCACACTGCAATGAAAATCGTTTATAACTAGAAAGGTCCCATAACAACACGGCAAAGGCACAGAGGCTGAAACAGAATATTAGAGAAACTTACCCTGTGGGTGATCACTTGTTACTGAGGAAGATAATAACTGCTCAGCTACTCTGAAATAATTTAGTCATAAAAGAATGTTCATTAAAATAACGTTAAAGAGTGTTTTCAATGTGGTGTACAGGGATTTAGCTGCATGATTTTTTTTAATATTAATGGGACTTGCGTGGCTAAACCCACACACACTGTGATGAAAATCTGCATTTATAGTTTTAACAAAAATCCATAAAAGGAAACTAATTCAGGTGAAGGCTTAATTCTGTTTTGCCATGTTATTGCTAATAATACAGTATGTACAATTAGTGCGTAACAATTCTAATAAAAATGCGGCTACACCTAAGCTCTTAATGAAAGAAGGTAAGGAGAGAAGGAAAGGCTTACCTCTGTAGCAAAGCACTGATTAAACAGAGAGGACAAATATTGATGGTAATATATAATTCTTCAATGTGCATTGTTTTTGTAATAAGCTGCAGCACAAATGTGTTGGTGAGCTACAAGATAGTTTTCTTGCATGTTTCAAATTAGAGGAAGTTAAAAATAATAATGAAAAAGAGAAATTTTATTGTTTAGTGGAAAAAGCCCTTCTGATCGGACAGAAATAAAACCACCTTACTTTAATGGGAATTTACATGTAACTCTTCGAGCCCATACGTCTCAAAAAACACGGGCCCATGGTGAAGCCAGTTTGCTGTTATTCTTCTCAGCTATGCTGCCCTAGACTGGCATAAATATGACTAATTGGGCTGATGTAAAATAGACTTCTGATAAAACAGCTAGAAAATTATTTGATCTTTTTTGCAAATGGTCTGCAGTGACAACAAGGAGCCATATCTGAACTTCACCCAGACCAATAACATGCAGATGGGAAAACAGGGAGATTGTAAAAGAGCAGGTCCTGTTAAGACAAATTTTTAGTCCATTTTTACTGGTAACTGGTACTTTAATCCTCATAGTGAGTATCAAGAATATTTGTTCTCCACTTTTATTATATCTTGTGTTTCATATTTTGTTTTGTGAGCAGAGATTTGTGGGTTTTTTGAGTGAATGTAAGAAAGACTGTAGTGAGAATTAAACATTTCAGTAAATGCCAATTATTTATAACAAGAATGCCCTAAGACAGTATTTGAGTCCAGTTTTATCATATGAAGGATACTTTAGATTGGAGCTGCTGAAATTTTGAAACATGAAAATGACAAAGGAAAGGATTTTCTCTTATAATCACACTTGTAAGAACCCCTCTTACCAGGAGGCAATAATATGAAGAGGAAGCTCAGCATATAAAGCTTTTATTATACCTTTTATTTTTGAAAGAGTGTTATGAGAGCTTACCATTGCTTTTAAATGATTGACACAATAAGCATTCCATTTTAATTGGCACTTCTGTGATTTATCACTATATCATATTGGGAACACTGCATTAGGCCGTTTGTAAGTGAATAGCAGGCTACTGTACATCTGACAATGCTTGAAGACTTCTATTGAAGGCACCTATTAAAAAGAGACACCTACTAAGAGAGTTCACATCCCATTCTTTTTAACTACTGAATTGTACTGAATTGTATCCTTTCCTCCTGAGCAGAAATATAATTCTTGCCAACCTAGCTATCACACTGCCTTGTTTTCCTGTTTTGCAATGGCATGAACAATATGATTTCAGTTTCTAACTGAGAACACCAGGAAGTTTAATCCCACTGAAAGTAATTTTCTTGATCATCTCATCTTGTTATTTCTTTTCTAATCAGAACAGTGTTCTCAGTCCTCACCAGTTCCATAACACTTGAGGTAAGTAAGAAATTATATCAAAACTTGGGTGTAGACCAAGGGTGGAGTTTCCTTGTGCTGAGGTTTGGAAATGTACTAAGCTGATGCTACTACCCTGCCATGGCTCTCGTACTGAACAAATTTCCATCTAAAAGATGTTCATTCAGACCCTGAGGCTGCAACAACAAAATATTGCCTCTAGACATTGGTTCAACCCCCTAGGCCCCTTTGTTTCTTAGTGCTGTTTTCTATCCAGCATTCAAGTGTTAGACTGATGATCCTCAGCAGCCTCTGCATGACTCCATTTTAGAGAGCTGCATTGTTCAAAACCTTTCTAATCTGCCTCAGATAGCACTATTTCAGGATCTTGATTCTAATTTTAGAAAAGCAATCTTGACATATTATGATACATGTAGAGTTACCTTAGTATTTTGATCTGGCCCAAATGATTTCTTTTCAACTCCTACATTGCATATTGCATTTTTTGCATTGGCATCTGTTACTCTATGTACCATCTGTCTTTATCAACACTTAGGTACACAGATGTGCTGTCGCTGTGCAAAATGTTAGAGATAAGTTTAACCTTCCTGTTCCCTTAAAATTCTCACAATAACAATAATACCTTGTCAACAGACAATATTTGCTCTTATTTATTTCAAGTGGGCTTTTGTAAGCTTTTCTTGTTCTAAAAGGTGTGATTTTCATGAAAGAAAACTCCACCGAACTTATGATGGTAATGCTATCATCTGAGTTCAAGTTCATTTTTCATTGTTATTCTATATTCTATTAAAAAATTCTATTT
>VWZS01004228.1:59962-109017 GCA_013397075.1 Rhabdornis inornatus | reverse complement strand
TCCACAGAAAGAAAAGGGAACATCAACCCTCAACACACATTAAAAAAAAAAAAATAGAACCACCCAGGTTAACCAATCTCCAAAATTTGAAGTCCATATCTGTTTTGAATGCTCATGTGTCACTATAAAAATGTTTTCTCTACTGCTGAGAAAGCAGAAAGAACACAACAAAATTACATAGCTTGTCTATGTCAATTCCATGTCTTGTGAATTGTTTTAAATTTCAAGAGTGCTTTGAATTAAAGAATTTCATGTGTTAAAAAATAACCTCCACTATTGTTTAATCACAGTAACAACTTTTAATGTTTAGTGTCAGAAAGACTGCATATTATGGAATAAACACCAGCATTTTTTTGTTCCCTCTATGATCGTTTCCAATAAAATATTTCATATAAGGCAAGCACTCCATAGGAACACAGTTTACAATAGCCATTTACTGAAAACAGGGTAGATGCACTTTTCTGGTGCAGGTATACATATCCCCAGGATCCTCAAAGCATTTTTCCTGTCTGGGCAGGTAAGAATTCAGGGCTCCACTGAATATATGAAATGTACTGAAAGTTTCTGGGATAAGATTACTCCAGTGCAAAAGATATCTCAATGAAATAGAATCCAATACTTATACAAGGGGATGTTTTATCTCTATTATTATCTGAAATGAACAAACTATGCACTTACAAGGACCAAAAGAAACACATTTTAAAAATTCAGACAAATGCTCTTAGTTATCTATTCTTATTACAAAATTACACTTGGTGTTAGTTGCATACAGCAGCATAGGCTGACAGTGACACACAGCTGCTCCCACATAAGGCGACAGCTGCAGTGCCTACTTGCACTAATCAGGTTACTTTATATCCCCTTATAGCTAAGTTACCTGCAGTCAGTACTGCAGCATCTGATGAGAGTGTTAGGAACCACAAGTAGGTAGGCCAGGTCATGAGAAATTATTTTAGTGCTTCACAGAATCACAGAGCAACTTCTGTTGGAAAAAACCTCTAAGATCAAGGCCAACTGTTAACTGAGCACTGCCAATATAATAGGTAGAGCTCTATGTATTTTTAGTTAGGAACCGAAACCTTTACTTGGTACATTTCAATAATTACACTTTAGTACATTTCTTGACTGCACCTAGAGCTATCACCAGTAGCAGCAGCACTCAGGACTATACAGCAGTCTGCATCCCTCTTTAATTGGAATACCTACAAATGGACTTCAAACTTGTTGATGACCCTACTTAGTACAACTTTAGAACAGCTTGAGAGCTTAACACTGTTTTCTTCCATCTTCAGTTACTGCTCTTTATCCATCAGTGTGCTGCTCTGTTCAGTGCCTGAACTGTGCTTGCTCTTAAGGGACCTTCCAATGTATCTCCAGTACTCTTTTCGGATGGTGTCTTTTTCTTTAGCCAGAATTTCACACAACTATGAAAGAAAAGTGAGAGACTGCAGTGTTAAACCAAGAAGCTTACAGAATCCTTAACTCTAAAGCGTACACAAAATGTATTTCAGATAGTATTAGAAATATGTTTCTGTGCAACATTTATTTTATCCATGGGATTTGTAACTGTTTAATGAAATCAAACTGATTACAACCCCAGTTGTAGCCAACCAATCTGACACTGTACAAAAATCCCTCCAGCCCCATTTCAGTTGTAGGATTTTCCCTCTGACTCATTTCCATGCCTACCACTCATCATCCATGCCAGCCTTATGCACCCTGTAATAGAGCACAGTATACTTCCTGAGATCCTTGAATGTCTTTTAGTCATCCAACAGGTCTATACCACTTAATTCCAAACACTGGAGGATCATCCTGCTCTCGAATCTTCAGTACTCTTGATAGACTGACAGGAGATCTTTTATTTCTGTTTTTTTCCTCAGCAGACTGTCTCAAAAAGGTTCTCCATGCAAGTCAGTAACCTTCTCTCATGCTACATTAAGAGTTGGTGCAGATACTTCTACATGTTTGGGATTTTTAAAATTTTTGCCTGGGTAAGCAGCACAGGAGAAGTCAATATGACTTACAGGACAAGCTGTATAAATTTTACACAGTATGAACACTAAAAATGTTTTAGAAAATTTCCTTTTATTATGTAGATGACATTACCTTACTCAGTGAAATGGAGTTAAGAAATTAAGAGTTTTAAAGCCTAAATAGAGAAGTCAAAATCAGTGAAATAGTATAAAGGGGACATGAATCTAGGAGGTACAACTGCACTTATTTGCAATCCGGTCCGGGAACACAACAATGGAAAAGTGCTGGGAAAGAACAATGCTGGAACACAAAGACTCCGGGCAAAACTGCAGCTCTAATTACATCAAGTTCCAGTCAGTCCCACAGTGAATGGGAAGTGTTCTTGTAAAAACTGCATTACAAAGCCTTGGTGCACTACTGCACCAAGGAGTGGCCAAGTATGAAGCTCTGGGAGATACACAACATTGCCAGAAGTAATTTATGCTCTGTAGGAAGTGGTGCCTGACATTTCTTACTGATAGCCCAGTGCCTGCTGGCCACAAGCTAATTCTGTCAACTTTCTTAGAAAGAGCTAAGAAGGGCCAAGGGAGCTCAATGGAGGTTGTTTGGACATGAATATTCTGAGAAAAATTCATTAAGCTACAGAGAAGAGAGTGAGTTAATGCTACAAAGTTAACACTGAAAACTCCTCAATTGTTCAAACATCTTTTTTCTTCCACAGGTAGTATTAGAGACCTTCCTTCACTACCAAGGAAGAAAATTTAAGAGTCATTTCATAACTGGCAAGTTATTTTTTATATTTAAACTAATGCGATCCTTGTGATGTCTGGTTTTTGTATTAAACTCTTCATAGACCTCTCTTGATTAACAAGTAACCTGTTCTATTTGTGAAAATCAATCTCATTTTGCCAAGCTATAAAATCAGACAGGAATAGACAGCATCCCCGAGAAGAAAAACCAAGCTCTCAAAACATACCTCCAATGCCTTATTCAGTGTTTCTTCCTTATTATCACACTGGTTTTCTAGCATATCTTCATATATGTCCACAAGAAAGGCAATCAGATAGGGTGAACTGTGACTGGGCTGTAAATTCAACAGTTCTTCCAGCAGATTTGGATATTTAGAAAGACCACGATCCTGTAGAATCCTAGAAGAGAGGTTAATAGGCTTGACACATAACGATGGGAAATCTGGTGTGAATAGTTGCATTTTTGTTATGATTCCTTTACTTAGGAGATTAGTTTTGGAATCAGGCTGCAAATACAATTAAGTCAGGAAGTAAGCAGCATGCAGCACTAGTACAGCCTTGTGTTGTAGTAAGCTAGTATAGTTTTTGTTCAACTGAACAGAAATTAGACTGAAAGCATGCATGCTTTTTAACGCACTAACATTACAACTCAAGTTTTTGAAAGCATGAGAAGTACCTGTAGTCCTTCCACAAGAACTACAGGGCCAGAAGCTTAGTGAAAAGTTACAGAGAAATTAAGTTAGAATATAACAACACCTCATGACAATATTTGCCTGCTTGCTTAAGCACACTACACTATAATAAAGAGCAGCAAGTTCTTTTCAATTCAGAAGTAGGCATCAGACACCTTCCACAGATATTCTCTTTGCCTCATGGAGAAATACACCTCACCCTTTTAAGTAGTTCCAAGCACTCTCATTATGTGGCACTGCTGTGATCATCTCAAGAGTGTACCTGCAAGAAAAAATAATAGGTCATGAATGCAACCAGTAACAATGCAGTTAGACAAAAACAATCCTTTTCCAGCCTGAGAACCAAAGACACCAGTGCAGCTTCAGGTCCAAAAAGTGTAAACAACAGCAGATTGAGGAGAGCAAACTGGGAGGATGGGACTTCATAACCTGAAGCTGTAATTGGACAATTAACCCCAATATATAAGTGGAACAAAACTTATCGAAGTGTGAAAACTCGTGACCAGTTGTCCATCTTGGGTGGAGCCATGGGCTGGGCTCTTTTACTGCCCGAGGTGTATCCCTCTGAAGGCCTTTTAATAAATATCTACTTTATTCCTTTAACACTGTCTAGCCTCTGTTTTAGGTAGCCTCTCTAGGCATCACTGGTATGCTGGGAGAAACTTGTATCTTGATGCTCAGAAATGGCAAGGCGCTGAAAATGGCCAGAGTAACTGAGCTCTCTTAATACGACTGCAACGTGTATGTTCTGTATCTATTTGCAGAACTTTTTTCATGAGGCTGCACTCAACTAAACCCACAGAATGGCAGAGCTTGAGCTTTCAGCTCACACAGCCTTCTGCAGCGTTTCTGTGAAAGCAGCAGTGAGGCAATTGCTGTAAAAGCAAAGCAACAAAAGGCACCTCCGATACAGACACAAAGCCACATTTCATCTACACAAAATAGATTTATCTTCTGGCTTTTCCCAGAATAACCAGGCATTCCAATGATTTTCAGAGGCTGCAGATACTGATAAAGTTATATCAGGAGCACTACAAAAAACACCCACAATTGTAATTCTTTTTCAACATTCTGCAGTCACTATGACAAAGATCAAGTTTATAAACCAACAAGCAGTTCTATAATAATAGCTGGGAAGTCTTAATCTTAGCCAGTCTGGTTCTTAAGATGGTACCAAATTACCTTGAGAAGATCAAAGGAAGATGTACAATCTAAACTCTGGAGAGAAGAAGTTATCCAAGTCTAAGTCATGGAAATGTTTTAGGTTCACTGATCTACAGGAAGGTTATAAACTGGAAGAGAAATAAAACTTCTAGAAGATTGAAAAGATAGCCATGGAAGATGGTGAGGGCTGGGATCCTCTATGAACAATGTACCAAAGGATCTATTCAGAGATTCAATCTTTCTTCTGAAAAATAACTCTATAACAAATCACAATACTTTAATTTCTTCTTCGCTTTTGACAAATATCTTCTCATAACCATCAACCCTAATCAGCAGTCTGAGATGTGAAAACCATATGAAGACACTTCTCTTGCCTAGTTTCTCTTCAGTTACAAACATGCAACCTAGAAACAGTGAGCACAAAACTCTTTCTCCTGAAAACTAGCCATCTCACAGAGGTAGTTCTCTCTGTGCCAACCACATACTCCTGAAAGCTTGCTTTTTCCAGCAGCATCAAATTCCTTGCAAAAGGCAACTCCTCTTCCTACAACCCATATCCATATTACTGTATTGGGTTTGCATGGCTTGTTTTCTGGTAGCGGGGGCTTGGGGGGGACTACAGGGGTGGCTTCTGTGAGAAGCTGTCCGAAGCTTCTTCCAGTGTCCATCAGAGCTAGTCCCTGGTGGCTCCAAAGATGGATGTACCATTGGCTAAGGCTGGGCCTATTAGAAATGATGGTAACACCCCTGTGGTAACATATTTAAGGGAGAAAAACAAATGTGGTTGTACAGTTTTATTTGTGGCCAGAGAAGAGCAGAGCGAGAACACGCAAGAGGAACAACACTGCAGACACTAAGGTCAGCGATGAAGGAAGAGGGAGGAGGTGCTCCAGGCACCAGAGCTGAAGAATGCCTCTCTTCTCAAACTTTCTAGGAGTAGAATACTAATGAACAGCACAACAGTGTCACAGATTTTCTGCACCTTGTCCTACTATAGCTAGTTCACCATAAACCCCAAAGTTTTGTTTGCACAACAAACAGCAGGTCAGGAAAACAGACTCATGATAGTAGCTTACCCAGGGTAAGCAGAGCTTGCTTCAGTCTAACACTTGATCTGCTAACCATGAGTGTTAGTCCCTGAAGTGAATAAAAATCAGGAAACAAAGCCCACAGGGACTGTGAAAGTATTCCATTGCTTTCATGTAATGGACACTATTTAATGTGAGCCTGAAGAGCATTACTAACCGGACTTCTCTGTCTAGGACTGCGGGGTCATCATAGCCAGTGGTGTTGAAAATGACGAAGTGCCGTTGGTTCCAGACAGAGTTGTTTCTCACGTCTTCTCTCAAAAGCTGGTCTACATAGTCCAGTTCATTGTCCCATAATTTGAACTCCTATAGAAAGGGAAGAGAGAGTATCACAATCAAAAATTTTTATTTTTTAAATGCATTCTTGTTCCTAAGCTGCCTGAACATCAAATAGAGCCTTTTTTGAAGAAATCAACAGAAAGTTCAAAGGAAGATAAGTACGGGTGAACTAGAAATATGCTACACATTCAGTGGTACACAATGGTATTAGCTCATCATTAAATTCACACACACAACAGTAAGTAGACAACAATACAATTTTTTGAACTCATTTCCTAAAAGGCAAGCTTATAGCTAACCTCTGCCACACATTTAAAATGCAGGTTATTTAAAGAATCAAGAGTTTTGTGGATACAATACCTGAATAACCCATTGTCTGTGTTGCCAGGCGTGGTAATTTTTGGCATCTTGATTAAGAATGTCAGCTATAAACTCAAGCTCTCGGGATGGATCCTGCAGCCACTCAACCAGCACTCGTCTATGATGCCTAATGACGAGAGGAACAAAGTCTAAATTTTTTGTGTGTGTGGTCTATATGAAAGAGCTTATAGCAAGTGCACCACTTAAGAAAAAACACCTCACTTATTAAATACTTCAAATGAAGCATACCAGAACATTTCACTTGGCTCTGAGAAATGCATGATGCATATTTATAGTATAAAAAATTCTAACCACACATAACACAATGGCCAATCCTCTCATTTTAGACAAGTAATGTTCACCTGAAACAACATACTTCCACACTCATGGTCAAAGCCTTCAGCAGAGTAAAGTTTTCTAGCTCTGCATAATTTCTCCAGCAATAACAATACTGCTTTTTTGCCTACTCCCATTCATTTTGGAAAAAACCAACAACAGGCAGGGAAACTCCAAAACATAATAAAAGAAAAAATACTATTTCTATTTGTCCTACTGGTTGCCTTTGCACAAGTAGGTTTTTTTTTTTTCCGTTTTTTTTTAACCTGTCAGACTTATTTTGGCAGTCTAAAAATTGAAATGAACAAGAAAACAAGACCTGCTTAGCACATCATAATTGTATGCTTAGAACAAATATCTGAAAGAAGCTTTGACATGATACGCAACTCAATTTAAGTCCTCCACCACAACTGGACAATTTACAAAACAAATATTACCTCCACAAACAGTAAGAACATAAAAGAAAGCATGATTTTACCAGACTTGGTAGTTCTTCGGCTGATCTTCAATGATAGCTGTAATGTACTTAAGTTCCTCATGCAGATCCTTTCCCAAAGACTGCAGGAGGACTCTCCGGAAATGCCTATATAAAAGTCAAGCATTTGAACGCTGCAAAAGGAATTCCCCAAAATTCACAAAGAAAAACACAGAATCACCTTTTTTCATAGTTCTTGTAAATGATATTGAGCTAAAAAACAATCCAAAAAGCTAAAACAAATGCAAAATCCTTAACCACATATCTAGTTATGTTAAAAGGCATTCAATTATTGGTGGAGAACTAGAATATGGCTGGTTGCAACAGTACATTATCTAAGGTTGTAACAATCAAATTCAAATTAACCTGTACCCACACTAGTTTTCTGTCACATAAACTAAGACTCCTGTGCTTGAAACAATGTAAACCTTCTGATTTAATGGAAATTAGTGGAATGTAGATGTACAAGAGGTACTTGTTAGCATTTGTGAGTTAAAAGGCCCTACTCTGAATATCAGAAATTCACTGTTTATTTATTACCTACACAGTAGGTAATACAGTAACCTGGCAGATCTTTTAAAATGCACTATTTAGTAAATACACAAATTATTTGCCATCATGTTTACATGCCTCTTCTTGAAATCAACTGAGGGCATCTTCAGCATTTTGCCATGGACACATTACCAGGTAAATGACCTAATTTTAAACAGAAAAGTCCTTTTTGTGACTAACCCTGACCTTGATAATATCCTTAAAGCCAAATGAATGAAAACCACTGAATCAAAATGAGGCATGGGAAACACTGAACAAAGGCTTTCTTTGGAAGCTCACTGGAAAGCTACACTACTCTTCTGTGTAAATTCAACTAGGCATGCCTTGATTCAACTAACAAAACATTAAAGATTTAAAAGGTAAGCAGTCAAATGACCACAGAAATAATCCCAAGATTACTACATACCATACTGTGTAGTTTGCAGCATTTAACTCAATGGCATCTGCCGTTAACTTGAAAGCTCTTTCGCTTCTCTCATCCCGCTGCAGAACAGCCCGGAAGTAATCATAGACATCTCGGACTAAATAGAGAATAGCATTTTAGCCAATGGCCTGAACAGGAGGTAAGGTTAATGATCCTTTGAACTTGCTTCCTATTTTCCGTGCTATAAATACACCTCTGTAAAACAACAGATACCTATTAATCCGACAGCATTTTCAACTGAGACCTACGCATGATGTTAGCACACCACAAAGCTCCACAAGTATGTTAGAAATACATCATCAGAGGAACAGCCAAAACAATCATAAATGGTCTGTGCTGCTTACTCACACTACTTCACCAGCTGCAAGAGCTTCAAGTTTTTGCTTCCACTTGTGGGCTGGAAATGCCTTTGTGACATGAACCACACTGTCTGCTATATTACCTTTTAAGCCATAGGATTTTAAAGGAGAAGCTTGGCTATCAACACCTCAGGTGAAGATTCAGCTTCAGAGATGCTTGGTGAAAACACCACACACAAGCAACATAACACAATTAATTAAATTAATTTATTCACAGTATCGCCCTAGAAAATGTTATCCAAAACATGAAGACTTGTTTCAACAACGGCTAAGGGCAGAATATATTTAAGACTTACATTTTTCACTGTAGATGATCTGAACAACAGGATTTGGCCCATCATTTTGAGGAACAGGTTCAATATCAGCCCATTCTTTCCTGTCCCTGTAAATACATGTTTTTGTGTTTTCAATGCTTCTAAAAAGCACAAAATGCTACTCAAACCATGACACGCACAAGCCTATGTTCAGTAACACATCCTTGCTCTGAACAGTCCCTATTACTTTAGCTGCGTTATTGTCTGTAACACAGACTGGCATATAAATAGGTGAAGGTGTCCCGCACGTAAAAAGGACATGGAACTGTTGGAGCAAGTCCAGAGCAGGGCCACGACGTTGAAAAGAGGACTGGAGCACCCTTACAAAGACGAACTAAGAAAGTTGGGGCTGTCCAGCCTGGAGAAGAGAAGGCTTTGTGGAGACCTCAGAGCGGCCTTCTAGTATCTAAAGGGGCCTACGGGGAAGCTGGACAGGGGTTTTCCTTCAGAAACTATCATGATGGGACAAGGAGTAACGGGTACAAACTGAGAGAGGGGAAGTTTAGGTTAGACATTAGGAAGAAATTCTTTGACTGTACGGGTGGTGAGACACTGGACCAGGTTGCCCAGAGAAGATGTATGCACCAGCTCTGGCAGGGTTCAAGGCCGTGCTGGATAATGCCTTGAGCAAACTGGTTCAGCGAAAGGTATCCCTGCCCCTCCCAGGAGCTCCCCACTCCTCCGGCCCCAGCTCCGCCACTCCGCGCCCCCCACTCCGTGACGTGCCGCGACGCGAGGGTCCGGCTCGGCCCCGAGGGACCGCGCCGCCGCGGCCGTACCTGTACAGCACATAGCCGGCATCTTCCCCGTCCTCCTCCTCCAGCAGCTGCCCGAAGCCGCCTTCCAGCTCGCTGCTGCCGCCCTCCGCGTCTCCCTCCGGCTGCAGCTNCCGCCCTCTCCCCGCCCGGGGAGCCCCCGCTTCACGGGCTCCTCAAGGAGAGTTCACACAGGAGAGGGAAAAAGGGCGTGGCGCCGTCGTAGGTTCAGGCGATCTGACGGGACAATGCAGAGGAGTCTGGCCACTCCAGGTGAAACTGGAGAAGGTTTGAAACAGTGGGTGAAATTGGAGAAGGCAGCCGGCCCAGCAGGAGCTGGAGTTGGTTTGCCTGGGGAAAAGGAGGCTCAGGGGTGACCGTATCACTCTTCAGCTACATGAAAGAGGGCTGTAGCCTCGTGGGAATCGGCCTCCTCTCCCAGGCAACGGGAGACGCAGTCTCAAACTGCACCAGGAAAGGTTCAGGGCGGACATCAGGAGGAATTTCCTGACAGAAAAGATGATTAACATTGAAATGGACGGCCCAGGGTAGACTGTGCCATGGTGTGGCTGACAAGATGGTTTCATACAGCCAACATAGTTGGACGCGATGATCTTCGAGGTCTTTTCCAACCTAAATGATTCTGTGATCCCCTGATGTGGTGATGGTCAGCCGGGCAAAGTAGCTGAACTGAAGATAGTCCTTAGAACAGCTGGTCCAGTGTAGGGTTTGTAATCTGGGGCATTTTGAGATGCATTAGCATGGAGAGGATTATCAAGACAGGCGGAGCATGTGCAGTAACAAGGGCTGTGCATACATCTGCATCTGTACTGTATTCTCAGGGAGATGGGAAATGGTTAAAATCTTTAATTTTGAGCTGCTCAGGTTGAAAGGGCAGTTGTGTGTACCACATATTTTACAGTGATTTTGTGGAAAGAAGAATGGTGCCACAGCTGCAAATCGAGACACAAGATCCAGGACAAGGAAGAATCAGGCTCACATGTGGTTCTTGTGAGCAGCTTTGTCTCCTTTGGGAAGTCACTTGGACTCTGTGCTTTCCTTGTCTCCCTGCCTTTTCTTCTGCCCTATTTTTATTCTGAGGATTTCATTTGTGCCTGCCAGGATGTTTGTACAGTGACTCTTTGGAGTGCATAGTGTGGTTGCTGCTTTTGGGTGTTGCAGTAATATAGACTATACTAATATAAACTAAATATATATAAGTATATATAGTATATATACTAAAATATATACTAAATAAATATATAAAATTATAAAAATAAATATAAATAACATATAAATAATATAAATATATGTACTAAAAACCAGAGAAATCTACTGAAAGGCAACTGTGAATATCAGGACTATGAATACAACAGAAAGGAAATGGGCATATATAGAGACAGAGAGGATACCCAGCAGGACCTAAGTGAAAGAAAAATGTTCTAAAACACAGCATAATAAAAAAGAGAGGAGGAACAAAGACAGGCATAAAAAGAAACAAAGCATATTAAAAAGAGGTCAGAGGAAACGTGTACATATGAATGAGAGAAACCTCAAACGCAGTAAATCCTGTTTGTAAGAGAGCAGAAAGAAAAGCTGCTGTTCCTGACCCATGAAAAGACAAGTTGCATTGCGAGTTTGTTAGGTACCAACAGCTCTCCATGGATGGGGGGCACCATGAGACACAGATCTTTAAGAAATCTGGTTTATTAGCTCTGCTATTTGAGCAACAATTGTGGCTTTTTGGGTCGTTTTCATCCAGAATTCCTATGTAGTGATCTGGCCCTGCCATTGCTTATGCTGGTATCATTTTTACCATCTATTTAACATGTATTACAGACAAGCCAGATCCTGCAATAAAAGCTTATTTCCTCAGAGTGGCATAACAGGACAAGAAACAAAAGTGAGCCTCTCTGATGCCAGTCACTGGATAGAGCTGGTTCAAGAACAGCTTGCTTATGGCATGGAACGGACAGCAGATCATTCAGCTATCCCTCAGGACTCCTGCATTTTCAGTCTGAAACTGTGGGTTATTGTGGCTGTGGACTGCTTCTAAAGGTTTGAGGGACGGTAACTGAGAAAAGTCAAGCCCATTGAAGGAAGCTGAAGCATTTCACAATTACATTTTGTCCTCATGAGAGTAATTTAGGAGTCTGCCAACTGAGGAAATGTGAAAGCCAGGAACATAACTAAGTTTAAAATTACAGACTAAACCCAGTTGGATCACAGGAAGTCCTTCCATAAACCATACCAGGTCTCTGATCCAATCACTCAATTTAATTTACAGAACTACACACTCATTGTGCCATGTTAAATTCAGTCCTCACAGCCTCTAGGCACTCTGAATTAGGCCTGCATTCTGCTTTTGCCAGAATCTGCTTTGCAAAATAATACTTGGAGATTCTTGCTGCATCCCTTATGACTTAAAGTGAGTGGAGATCCTTCATGTTTCCAGGTTGAATATCTGCAAACACACTTCAAAGATAATATTAAAACCCAGCCTGAAAGCTTCTACTTAAAAATACGACTCCAGCAGCTAAAACCTTTGTGAGGAAGCAACAAATAGGACAAGAGCTGTGATTAATCACTGAACAAAGACTGAAGCATCAGTAAATCTGCATGTCCCAACATTGTACTGCTAGTTGCTAGTTTTCATCTTAGGAGGAGACTGGTAGTTCAGTGAGAAATTGGAGCTCTCTGGTGCAGTATGTGCAATAAGAGGTGGGTGTTGCACCAAGGGGGTTACTGGCAAGAATAGCTGTAGTGGAAAGGGGACAGCGTGGCAAGGGTCATGGACACTGGTGTAGAGGGCTGGATTCAGGTTGCTTGCTGGGTACCCTTCTGAGCATCTCAGGAAGGCTGCCAGCATTACATGCCCAGAGTAAGAAGATGAGCTGTGTGCATAGCATTTCTACAGTTTTCATCAGTCATGCATTTCAGCTGAGGCACAGGTGTCCCAGGTGTCCCCTCTGCCTCCTCTGGAATTCTTCCTCCCTCCACTCCCTCAGGTAATCAGCCCCTTGCAACCACCCCTGCCTGCAATGTCTGAGTTAGAAACGGCAGATACCTCACTTCTAAATGTTTGTTTATAATTTTAAGTATCTGTGGAGAAGTGTGTAGGTATCAGGCATTTCTATGTTAATACAAATGTGTACATATGCGATATACAAATTATATCTACAAGAACGGGTAAATCTGTATCAGGTGGGTTAAGTACGGTCTCTGCTCTGAGCTAGCAGAACCAGGCTTTTGCAGTAAACATCTGCGAAGAGCAAGAGGTGCACAAAGCGTTTCCCAGCTTCAGGAAGCCCCGAGCGGGCAGACAGGACCGTTCCCTGGTCGGTACACACGGGCCGGTAGGGATGCCTCGGCAAGGCACACGGTCTCAGCTGCGGGATACCTGCCGCAGCCCCGCGCCGGAGGGGCGAGGGACGCGTTCCCTCGGCGAGCGCTCTCCCAGCTCCTCGGGGCTTCCCAGCTGCCGTGACGCATTTCTCTTTCTGACTGCCCGTTGGCTTCATGCAGTCAATGTAAAGTCTCCGTCAGGATAGCACCAGCCCTGTTATAAAAAACCTCCCGTAAAACCGCAAAGCGCGCTATTATGCAAACCGCTATAGGAATCAGTGTCGGGGCGGATTTATTTTTGGGAACTGGGTGAGGTCTTGCAGTGGGGGTTTGCAGAAGACCAGTCAGGCGGGGTGGAAGTGATGGCGCTCTCACAGCGATCACTCCTCCGCATTCCCCGTGCAGGCCTCGGGAAGCCTGGCACAGCCGACCCCTTCCCCCGCCCCGCGGTTGGGCGGAGGGAGCGCGCATTCGCACCGCCCCCGCCCGCGCCCGCCGCCCCTCCGCGCTCCCAAGGGTGCGCTAACTGAAAGTTAGAAAAAAGCAGCAAAACACCCCAAACCCCCTCAGACCCCGGCCTGAGGGGGACGGCGGCGGTGAGGCGGGAGCGAGTTTCTCGGGGTGAGTACGGCGGCGGGCGCCCGGCTGGAGGATGCCCGACCCACGGCGGGAGCAGGGCCGGGCTGCGCAGAGCCTCGGGAAGGAGCAGCTTTTCGGGGAGCAGGAAAAACCCTGGCTGCGATGCTGAGCCCAGAGAATTGCGGCGACACACAGCTGGAAGGAGAGGCGGCGGGGGAGCTGCAGGAAGTTTGGAAGGATTTGCAGGGAGGTGCTGCTCCTGCAGGGCAGGGGTGGTGATTTATCCTTCTTCCCTAAAGCCCTCAGGGCCTCCGCTCAGCCTGACAGAAGTGGGAAAGCGTTGCAAGGTCATCCTTGCCAGTGGAGCCGGGGCGGGACAGAGCCTTGCTTGGCCCAGTCCAAGTGCGCACCGCAGTGCTGAGCAGAAATATTGCATGTTGGGCACTGCAGATGCAAAAATGAAGCCATGGCTCAGTGTGATACCCTGGGTCAGTAGGTGCAGCACATCCATACTGTGGGCAGTTCCCCCTCTAGAACCTAAAAATGTGATGATCACTACTACTCTTTTACCAGGGCAGGGGTTAAAGAGGTATTCAGTGGATCATCAGAATCTTACTTTTTGCCATGCACTGGCCTGGTAAGATATATAAAAATACTGTCCAGCTCCAGGTGTGCCAACGCAGCAGTGGGCAGAATTCATCCCCTTCCCCTCCTGGTGTGCCTTTTTTGGTTGTACTGCAGGAGCCACAGAAGGTGCAGAGGCTTTATGGAAAATCCTGCCTGATCTGAGAAGTGCTTAACTGGCAGCCATGCACTTTCACACCCACACAGGCCTTCAAAAGCAGCTGGCCTGTGCAGAGCAGAATTGCACAGCAGGGTTTCATGTCAGCTTTTGCTAAAGAGGCCTTTTTGATGTTTGAGGGAAAGGGATGAACTCACGTGTCAGTGGGAGCAGAAAAAGGATAATTTCTTTTCCTTTAGCTGTCAGCACCACCATGATAGTACTATAGCAAGCAGTAGGTTTGGGATCCATCCCTCTTTGTCAGGGCTTTAGAACTTTGTGATTGGGATTAAGATGGGGGGAAAGCTGGCAGGAAAACCAGCATAAATTTCATATTCATGTCTCTGAAAGAGAGGAGCTCTAAAATAGCAATTTATTAAACATTTTGTGCACGTGTTTCTGCTTTCTGAGCTTTCAGAACACCCACATTTTCAAACTTTACTTCTCTGTGTGGAGTGAGTACTATCTTTCTACCATTCTTCATTTTTATTTCTCAAGACGTGGCTGGAATTTTGCAACTTCTCCAGTTGCCAGGAGTTGGGATTTTTGTATAGAAACATCCATCATGCAAGAAACAGTAAAGTTCTCTGAAAGCTAAAAAAAGCAATTGGGAAGGGAAAGTTATTTGAAGAGAGGCAGACCTACACAGGTACAGATTACTTGGGAAGGGGAACTTGTTAAATTTAACTGGGTTTAGGTGTGGACAGAGTTTGTGTGTGTATTGTGCCGTTACTTTCTCTGTGCACTGGACACAGAGCATATTCCATGGGCATTCTTTATGCTTGTGAAGAGAAGTCCCAGAAGACTGAAGTGCAGTAAACCCAAGGCCAGATAGATGTGTGCCTTTTCCAGGACCATTTTCAGAGACTGCCCAGGGAAGGAAATCTTTCATTGCTTCCCTATTTGTGAGTCTGCTGAAAAGCAGCACATCTTGACATCTGGAACTCATGGAAGCAGTGGCCCTCCTTACACTGTACTGAGCCAGTATCATCAGCATTCCTTACACTGACTACAAGGATGAGAGGGTGTCCAGGATGACTACAGGGAGAGTAGGTGCCCAGGGCTTTGTGAATGAGAGTTCTGTCTTGTGCAGGCTGCTTTCTGGATACCTGGCTGAAAATATGACTCTGGCACCCACAGAAGGCTATAGGTGGACATGAAACTAACCACTGAGCTTTGAAGCAGTTGTCTGTGTTGATGCTCTACTCTTTTTCAGCAGCAGTCACCATGAAGAGCAATAAGGATAAAGTGGGAAAGCCCAGCAGCAAAGAGTGAAGACTTTGGAGAAGCTGACCTTCCTAATGCCTAGACGTAACTGCTCTGGCGGGCCTGGTAGTGCAGCATGATTAGGATGAGGAGGAAGATACTTTGGGCATCTTGCTTCTGCTTTGCAGCTGCCTTTTTCCTTGTGCTGACACTCCAGGTATAAGGGCAGGGGGTGGGGTATGTATGAGATTGCTGCCAAAGCAGGACAGAGCTCTGTCAGATGAGAGAGGCGACAGACGTTTTCCATACTATGTGCTTCACCAGGAGTTACTCTGTTAGCAGCGTTGGCCTTGTGGTGATAGCTGACTTTGGAAGTGACATAACCCAGAGAGTACCTTTCTTGTATACATCCTCAGCTCCTGGAGGAGTTTCTCAGGAATGTTGCAACATAACCATGCCATGTTGTGTTGTCTATCCAGCATTGCCTCCTCTTTTCGTGTGGCTGAAATCATTAGGCTGGGAGGCAAGGCTGGATCCATAGAAAACTTGATGGGTTTGTTGACAGCTTATTTTCAGTAGAACCCTGGCTACTTAAGGGCCGTTCTCTGTCCTGTGCATTTTCCAAGGATAAATCAGAAGTTGTGTTGATAAGTCACACGTGATGTGGCCATATCTCAGTACAGAAATGTACTTCCTGCCTTCTCCTTACAATTTCAGATTAAAGCTTTTGCTGTTCTGACATAAGATGATCTGATGTCTGCAGTCAGTGAAATGCATCCAATTTGATTGACAGAAACATAACATACCGACTTAGTGCTTGATACTTAAATTCTGGCTTGCAAGCAGATGTCCTGGATAATGACAGTGACATGTTATGATATGTATGTTTGTTTCCCTGAAGGTTATCACCGAACTGGGCAATTCAGAGAATGAGGCGTCAATAATCTCCAGTTTACACAGCAGCCCAGTAAAGCCTGGGGAGAGACATGCTTTTCACTTTAAGAAGCAGGAACCTCACAGAAGCTTCAAGACAGAATCTGATGTAAATCACTATCCTGTTCTGCTCTGGTGGTCTCCTCTGACTGGAGAGACAGGGAGATTCAGTCAGTGTGGAGAGGACATTTGCTTCTTTACTATAAACAAAACCTACCAGCACAATCATATGACAAGAGCATTTCTGTTCTATGGTAAGAATCTATTTGTTTTTAAAGAAGTAGCTTTTCCTCCAACTTAGTGCTTTCCCTATAGAGATTAAATATTCTAGGTGGCAATGACTTAGAACAGGAAATTTAAGCAGCTCATTGGGCTAAACTTTGCCTGGTGCTGAATACCATTACGAGTGCTCTGTAAAAGTACTCTGAAAAGTGACCGTGCACATCTGCGGTATGACTGATGCCTTGTCTCATGCTGCTTTCCAATCACATGTGCTCCCTGTTCATGGGAGAAAAGACAATTTCATGTCATTGCCAAGGCATTTAAAGACAGTCTGAGATCAAGCCAACTTTTTCCAGTCTTCTGGCTTGTCACCCCTAGCAGAGGTTCTGCAAGGCCTTTGTTGCACTTCTGCAAGTCTTTTGTCTAAAAATAATGTGCTCTCTGGTAACACTGCAACTCCCCTGCCTCATGTGCCAAGAAATTGCTAGCAGACTCTAAATGAAAAATAGTGAAAGAAACCTATTGATTCCATACAGGGAGCAGCAGCTAGTGCAACCTTCTGAGCTTCTCTGGCTCTGCCAGCGACTTAGCATTACATACACTGTGAGTCTACAAAACATGAAAGATGCATCATTTAAAAGTAGACATTACTTCATCAACTTTGTTCTTTTTCCCCACACAGTTGTTTTTGAAAGAAAACATGAGTTTTAGGTGGAAAACTGGATTCAAATGCTTTTCTCTGACTGGTATGTTCAGATCTTTTGTCAGGAAATGAAATCAGGATACTTAATCTTGTTCACTCAATCTGAATGCAGATACAGAAATACAGGAAAGAAGGGCCTTAAACTTGGTTGTTAGCAGTGAAAAAAACTTCTTGTCACTAATCTTTTTACATCTCCAAGTAAGTGATCTTTGACAAATAATATAGTGGTTAAGCATGAAAGCAAAGGAATAACAGCAAAGCAATGAGAAGCTGACCCAATTAAAAACAAAGAAGCTGGATTGCATCACAGGAAAGCTGTG
This sequence comes from Rhabdornis inornatus, assembly GCA_013397075.1. NCBI lineage: Eukaryota > Metazoa > Chordata > Aves > Passeriformes > Rhabdornithidae > Rhabdornis > Rhabdornis inornatus. Next base: position 91,404 of record VWZS01004228.1, on the reverse strand, counting down.
AAGTCTGGTGGTTTTGGTCTCTGGTAGTAACTTCATTTGTCTTTTTCAGCATTAGAAGGATTGTTACTTTTCATTTTTAGCAGGCTTGTGGACATAGTTTGCTGTCATATTTTTAAAAATTTATGCTGGGAATAAGACTCCTTGTAGTGTTTTTTTTCTTTTCTTTTTCTAGTGATGCTGGCTATGAAATTTGTAAATACCAGTGTCAAAATATGCAAAATTGTTACTTATTTTTAAACCACAGCAAATGATCTCACAATGCCAAAAGAGAGAGAGAGGGAGAGTTTTTCTCTCATTCTCTCTTTCTCTCCCTCTCTCCTGCCTGCCATGATGCAGTGAGCAGTGAGTCTGCTAAAAGGTGTATTTTACTTTTACAGATTTTCCTTCTAAAGAACCTGCTGAATGAAAACTTGAATATCTGAATTTCCATGTTAAGGCTGTATCAGAGCACAGTTTCACCTTCTAAAGAAAATGCAGTTATTTCCCCAGTACTTAGTCAGTAAGCTAGTCAAGAGAAGAAAGATCCAAAGATCAAGAAAAGTACTGTGCAAAAATACAGGGTGTAGATGTTTTCCAGCTCTACTGCTTTGTTAGGAACATCAGTTTTTCTGCAGCTTGTCTCAACTCACTTTCCTGGCCTGGGGAGCCTCTCAGTGTAGGTGATAGTTTTGTCAAGTGTCACCATATTCTATTACAAAAGATATGTGGCATTCCCTTGCTAGACTTTGTCTCTGCTTTTGGGAGGGATTCCCAACTCCAGCTTTGTCAGTGTCACATAATTCATAGAGTGTAGTATTTAGCATGAGCTGCCAATGTGACTGAGTCAGTGTGAGCTGGGTCTGTCGGAGCCTCAGGGGTGTTGTTTCTGAGAGAGGAAGATGTCCAGCTGTTCTGTATAGGAGCACTGTGTCCTTGGAGTATGATTTCTGAATGAAAGATGTCTTCTAGAATGCATAACTTCTCCTAGAAGCATATATCTTTGTCTTCTGCATATCTTAAGTTTTCCAAATTAATAGTGAGGAAATGAAATTGCTCATAATTCTAATCTCATGGTGCTTTTTTTATTCCATCATATACGTCCTTATTTCCTTCATCTCATAGGGTAGGGAGTATGCTGATGTTATCTTCCCTTTAATCCTTCTTGTCTTCTTGCTGGACTGAGATTGACTTAAGTGTTGTATTAAATTCAGTAATTCTGATGTGCACTGATCTGTAATGTGTCCAGTTTTGGGCTCCTTATTCAAGAAAGACATTGAGGTGCTGTCTGGAGAAGGGCATCAAAGCTGGGGAAGGGTTTGGAGAGAAAGTCCAATGAGGAGTGGCTGAGGGAGCTGGAGTTGTTCAGCCTGGAGAAAAGGAGGCTCAGGGGTGACCTTATCGCTGTCTACAACTGCCTGACAAGCAGCTGTAGCCAGGTGAGAGTTGGCAACTTCTCCCAGGCAACCAGTGACAGGATGAGAGGACACAGCCTCAAGCTAGACCAGGGAAGGTTCAGATTGGACATCAGGAGAAAATTTTTCGTGGAAAGGGTTGTTAAATATTGGAATGGATTGCCCAGGGTGATAATGGAGCCACCATCCCTGGGGTTGTTCAAGAAACCACTGGTCATGGCATTAAGTGCCATGGTCTAGTTGACAACATGGTGATTGGTCAAAGGTTGGGCTCAATGATCTTGGAGCCTGATGATGCTGAGATTCTGTGATTTTATAGTGCATTTTTTTTTTCTCTTTGCCTTACTTCACTGTCTCCTAGTTTGGTAAGTTTTATGTATTGCCTTTTTGTCTTTCTCTCATTCTTGCCTGTGTTTCCACCCCCTTTTCTCTGCAATACTACCTGAAGGAGGGAGCACCCTTGTAAGAGACTGAGCTGCATGCTGTGATTATGATCCACAGCATTTCATTATTGTAGGTATGCACTGTTACTTCTCTTCTTGGCATCACTTAGAACAAAGTGTTTTCAAAGCCAGATAGACTTTATGAATTTCTCCACGAGAATTTGATCACTTTCAGTTTTCATCACCTTCTTCTGTCACAAAGTAACACATCAAAAAAGATAACACATCAAAAACAGAAGAAGCAAATAGCATTTTTCATGGAGTGGCATAGCCTTTCATCTTTTTAGTGCTGAGGACTTAGGACCTGAGCAGAAAACAGCAGAGTGATGTTTAGTGGCCTTAAAAAACCCCACCTGATGCTCCTGAAAGATCTTGCTGTATAGGAGGTTTTTATATTACTGTCAGCTAACTTCTCTCTCTGCTGCAGTAATGAAGTCTCATATTAGTTTTATAAGGTCATCCTTGGAATCAATTTGGCAGGCTCATAACAGCTGCAAGGACCTGGGCATTTTTCTTAAATCTTCTTTATATCTTAGTTTTTAGATCACTATTCTGTGTAAGACTACTGCTAGCACCTCCTTCTTTTTGCCATCAGTGGTTTGAGGTCAGGGGTAGGATGGAGAGTGAAGAGTTTTAAGTGTGAGTGAGATGGTGTTATGACCCACCTCAGAGGGATGGTAACTGAGGTTCCTATTATTAGATCCCTTGGGTGAATTAGAGTGAAACAACTCTGAATGACTGGTGTGTATATGTGTCAGCCAGGTTTATTTCAAAACAATTTAATTGCAGTGGAAAGGAGGTATGTGTCTCTTCTGATTCTTCCATATAAAAGTATAAAAATCTCATGAAGAAAATATGTAAGGAAAAGAAAGAGAGAAAGAGGATGAAGGCATAACAGGAAGGAAGTAGATAGTGAAGAGGAAAAATACGACCTCTGATGGATCCAGTGATGATTCTTGATCATTGTGATTTTGATGTCCGTGATAGCAGTAATGGTTGCAGTCTTCATTCATTGAGGGTTGGGGCTGCAAAACGAAGGATGTGCTGGGTTATACACATTTAAATTGGCATGGGAAAACCTAGATCCCTTTCCAGGGTGGGTATTTTTTGTGTCTGATGCAACAGTACAAGGCATGTGCAGTCTTCTGATGGAGAGTTCCTGGTAAGAGTTGGGATTCTTTGTGGTTGTTGTGGTCCATAGCCCCCTGTAGAGATATGGCCACTGTTTGACCCTGCTTCTTGTGACTGTGCATCTGTGTCTTATGGTGAAAGAGGGAAGTTGGCATGGAGAGGGCATTATCCTGCCTCTACAGAATCTGCTGCTTACCAGCCATTCGCCTTAGCTGGTTTGAACACAACTTGTTTAAGACATTATATTTCCAATTCTCCTAGATGCAATCAGCCATAGGGTTTGCTACATAAAAGTTAGGTTGCCACAGACAGTAGTTTATCTGAAGATAAGAATTTGAGATGTTTTCTAAACCAGCTCTTCAGTGTTAGTTTCAGTTTTTGAACCTCTCTTGCTTGACAATATTGGCTAAAAGTTTTGTATGATCAGTGCCTTTACTTAAGTAAAAAACAGATACGGTTCTAAGATAGTGAGGAAGTACCTTGACATAAAATGGGGCAAGTTTGCATTTAATCTGCAGTAAGGCTGGTCGTAAGAGTATAGTGCAGTAGTAGTGAAGGGAGAGCAAGGGTTGCATTAATGAGCTGGTACTTTCAACTTACAGACCAGCCTTTGAGAAGAGTTATCTGGGTTTGTCCTAAGGCTTCTACCACAGTTTTCCCAATTTCTGCAGTTAACTGTTTTTAGAGTTTAGCATGATTCTTCTTCTCCTATTGGCATTACTTTGAGGAGCTGTCTTCTGCCAGAAGCTACTTCTTTATGTACATGGTAGACAGCTGTGATACATCACCTCTTAATTTTCTCTTTGAAAAGTTAATAGTTTGGCTTCCTAAGTCTCTACAGTACAATGTCTTTTCAAGACTTGAAGTAATTCTTTTTTTCACCTTAATCGTGTCCAAGATTTCAGCATGCTTTTGGTTGTTTTATTACTAGAACCTAATTGAGTTCTGCTGTAACCATTTTCCTCAAATCACAGAGGAAATACCATCTGTTCCCCTATTTAGAGAACCAGGGGATTATTAAACATCTTACTAGTCTCATTTCAGTGCATTAAAATATGAAATTCCTAGTGATCCTTTTAAATTAGAGGCCTTTAAACTAATATGACATGAAAAGAAACCACTTCTAATATTAACTACTGATCCCGCTTTTCTAGATTCTTCTGCTGTGAAAGTCAGTTATATCTGTCATTATGCTCTTCTGCCTTTGCATTAATTGCATTATTTGAAATAACTGCCTTATAATGTCAGAAATGTGATGGTTGTAGTGCTGATACTAAATTAAAACTAGACTTCTGTGTCATTCTAGTTAGTGTCACATGTCAGATAAGAGCAGGATGAACACTGTTTGCTTTTGTCTAGGTACTGACTTCAGTATAGACAGTTTACCTCTCCCTCGTAAAGAATATCATGACTGGGCACTTTTCCATGAAGAGTCACCAAAAAACAACTACAAACTCTTCCACAAAGCAACCATCACCTTATTCAACCACACGGCGACATTTAGCCGCCACTCTCACCTGCCACTGACCACTCAGTACCTTGAGGGTGTAGAGGTCCTGAAGTCATTGAGGTTCATGATCCCACTGCGAATGAAAAACAGCCTGAGGAGAAGGCTTGCACCACTTGTGTACGTGCAGTCTGACTGCAACCCCCCTTCTGACCGGGACAGCTATGTGCGTGAGCTGATGTGCCACGTTGAAGTAGACTCTTATGGGGAGTGTTTGCATAATAGAGACCTTCCTCAGCATCTCAGAAATCCAGCTGCCATGGATGATGGAAACTTTTTAAAAATACTGGCACAGTATAAGTTCATTCTTGCTTTTGAAAATGCTATTTGTGAAGATTACATCACTGAAAAACTCTGGCGGCCACTGAAGTTGGGAGTGGTGCCAGTGTACTTTGGGTCTCCCAGCATTGTAGACTGGCTTCCTAGTAACAAGAGTGCAATCCTGGTATCCAGTTTTTCACACCCTCGGGATCTGGCCCACTATATCAAAACACTGGATAGAAATGATGAAGAATATGAGTCCTACCTACAATGGAAACTGAAAGGGGACATTTCCAACCCAAGACTGCTTAGAGCAATGAAGGAACGCAAGTGGGGAGTGCAAGATACCACCCAGGACAATTACATTGACACCTTTGAGTGCATGGTTTGTAACCGAGTGTGGGAAAACATCAGACGGAAAAAAAAGGTATGTGTGAATTTGTGTTTGTGTCTCAGAGAGGCTTTAAAATGGCACTAGGGTCAGGTTTGTGCCAGGAAGTTTGGTTACCAGATTTCCAGCTAACTGACAGCCACGAAATTCCATGCCATTGAGTTGTGCATCGTCATGTAAACAGGTGCTGGCAGAAGGTGCAGGTGCACAACCAGAGCATGTACTCCTCATAATGCTGCAGTGCAGTGTGTGAGCACATGACATTGACCACTGAGCTGGTGGTCATTTTCAGCCAAAGGCTTGAGTTGTTCAGGGAGGAGATATTTTTCATGTTGCAGAAAGTAGCCTAACATGTTGACCTTCTTCAGATGACCTGGAGCATTTGGAAAGAGGTTGCCCAGAAAGTTGGTGGGATCTCTGTCCTTGGAGATATTTTAAGACTGAACTCAGTTTTTCTCTAGGCAATTAGATATGATTACACCGGTTTGGAGTAGGGAACTGAACTAGAGGTCCCTGTCTTCTGATCTGTCTTAAGCCCTCTATGGCTGTCAGGTTCTATATATATGTGGGTACATTCAACCTGTAGTGACAACATGCCATTGTCTGCAGCCACATTTGGTGACTAAACACTTAAACAATTTTTAAGCCAGGTTGTATGTTTGTGAGAAGCTGTATTTTAGCTGATCACCATCTGAACAATACATCAAATTGTCAGCCAGTAGAAGGGAGATGGAGAAAACTTTTGAAATTACTAAGGTGAGCTGAAGGGATGAGAATTACAAACTGGCAAGCATTACATTAACCAGACTTTGCTGTGTGAGACCAGTGCAAATCTGGACATATGTCCTCTCTTTGAGTTAGGAATGCAACCATGGAAAGGTAGAGAATAGATAGATGCAGATATTCCTTCCCCATACTTTTGTGGCTCTCGAGTCAATAAAATTATGAAGACCAGTTTACTCTCCTGGCCAGATTCATGGCTGGCTTTTTTCCCTTAGAAAAAGAATCTCAGTAAGTGTGTGCATATTTAAGATGAAAACAGAATATAATGATGAAAATATAACTCCTTGCCTTGTAATTCCATTTTGTGTAGGCTGGTGCTGCTCATTTGCAGCCAAACCTTATCTGAGACTTAGCATGACTTGTCAGTATGAGTGATCTTGTCCCAGACACTTAGGGGAGGCCTTCCACAGGGACATGGGTAGAGCCTGCAGCAGAAAGGAAAGCGTAACTGACATTTGACAGTTTACTAATGGTGTAGCACTTTTCTTCTCCCTTTGCCTGGGTCCCTGAATAAGCCCTTTTATTTGTCTTCATTGCCAGGGATGGATGCCCCAGAGGTGGGAGGCTCAGGTTAATCATCTGAGCTGCCCCACACCAGAGGCATTCTGGTTCTCATCCTCAAACCCTGGCTGGATTTCTCTCCAAAAGATGTGGATACCAAGCTTTGAGCAATCCAAGAAAGAAGCCTTGGCACTGAGGCACCTGGTGGAAAGAAACAAGAATTTTACAGCTGAAGAATTTTGGATGCTTGTATTCAAAGAATGAACACAATGGACCTGTAAAACAGAGTGAGCTCCTCAGAGGAGTTCAGTGGAACTTTCTTTTGCAGGTGACCTTACCATTTAGTATTAGTAGCCATGGGAAGTAGACCCGTGAGACTGAATTTAGTATGTTCAGTGCTCAAGGGGCACTAAGAAATGCTAAACAGTAAAATCATTCTACCAGGTAATATATGCATATATATATGCATGTATTTCTATTTAGAATGATTTATATTAATTGTCATTTCAAATGTTTGAACATTAAGACCCTGGTTGTCAGGATCTGTAAAGCCCAGATTTAAGCACACAGCTAATTACACTGAAGCAGATGGCTCTCCCTCCATCTTTAGATGCATACCTGCTTGGTCTCAAGACCGCTTTTTCCCCAGTCCAGAACCCTCCTTTGCTGTATTGATAGCCACAAGGTGCAGAGCAGCTGTCACCATTGCACAGGTACAGCTTTTGTGCTGCTTTGGAGGTAGACTAAAAACTTGGGACTCTGTCCCTAGCTAGCTGTTTATTATCAAATTTCCTGGCATCAGCAGATTTAAGCAGGGACTTGGCAGGCTTTATGTCCTGACACTGAGTGCCAGTGTAACGTACATTAGTGTTTGGCACAAGGAAGCACCATCTGTTAGTGTCCAGGAACAGATTGAATGAAAAACGTGCTGGCTCAGATTTACCTACCATCTTTTGCTAAAAATAAGCAGAGCACATGAGTATCTCTACTCCCCAGAAATAGGGTTGGCTTCGATCTGACTTACCTTCTTGCCTTTCTGATGATGTATTTGTATTCTCATGATAGTATTTGTATCATGTATAAACGTGAAATTATATTATTAAAAGGGCAGGAATAATACAGAGTCCATTGGTGATGAAGTCTTCAGTAGGCCCAAGGAGAAGTAGACAGCCTTCGTGCTATAACACACGAAATCTCAAATTACTTAATCTGACAAAGCATAAAACTTGGTGATCCTAGTCATCACTTGCCAAAAGACAGACATTTGCCCTGGTATTTAGACTCTTGCAGTTTTCTTCCCAAATTCTTTTAACAGTCTGTGGAGGAGTCAACTTTCACAGGATCTGCAAAATGGCAATAACTGTGTGGAGCCATTCAGATGAGTGATACTCATTCATACACAGGCCAATGTATGATGTCACAGGCAAATGGAATTACTAATCCAGGGTTTTTCACATTGCTGGAAAGGCAGATTTTCACCTGTGTGGTAATTCCCATGGAATTGTTCCTTACAGTTGGCTGCTTAAAAATTTCTGCCAAACACGTGGCTGTTTGTGAAGGAGTAGCCAAATAGTGGCAATGAGTACCTGAATAGCATTTACACCAAGAAATTCAGCTGCAGGATTTACTTCTCTTGGAAAAATTTCCTCGCCAGAAATTTCCTCAATGAATAGCTGGTGAATTTTTAATTACTTCTAAAACTGTCAAAGGAAAGATGGGTTTTGTGGCCATGAACAACAGAGTACTGGTCATTAGTATCATCATTGTTTCTATGAGAATACATTTAATTTTGATTAAGCAAAATATTCCCACTGAAATTTCTCACCACTAGTGTTTTGCTAGTGTGGCACACATAATCTTTTTTGCATATCTGAAACACTTTCTCCAGTGGTCTGCAGTGCAAATGATGACTAGGCTCCACAAATTAAGCTCTTCGGGAAAGTGACATTAATACTGGACTTAGAGGCTTCCCTAGATCAGGACTGAAAGCTGGACATAAACCCCAAAACATTTGCAAAGGGAACTGCTGAATGTCCAACTGTTGCCATGAATCTCTGTTTCACCTGCCAGGATGATAAAGAAACATGAAGGACTAACTACTTTCTGTTACCATTATATTTTTTTTTGGTTTGGGATGTTCTGCTCTCCCCTTGGCCAAAAATTTCAAGCTGTGTTGTTTAAAGACCTCATGAACTGCACAACTGGATGTTTTTTTCTTTGTTTTCATGGTGGAATCTGTCAGATCCTGACCATCTTGAGCAGTCTGGTAGATAGATATTGTCCAAAGATACAAGATACATTTTCCTCAGTTTTTAGTGTTTTATTATCCTTCGTTTTAATTTGGTGGAGTGTGAGGGAAGGAAGGATTGCAACCCACATTCTGATATTTAAAAGTAGTCAGCAGTCTGTGTTTCAGAAGAGGTAACATGTTCATCCACTGCTATACACAGTAGAAAGATGAGCCTGCAGAGCAGTTGCATAGAGATGTACTGTGGTTCAATTGCCAGTCCTCTCAAAGTGCATTCTTTTTACAGGGTAAGCTCTTGGGTCCCACAGGCTACTTCAGAGCAACCTCCATTTGACCTCTTCATTTTTAAATCACCTTCTAGAATCTTTTTTCTTGTGCTGGTTGGAGAGTTTGTCAACATCACCGTGGGAGATTTATGGCAAGAATTTGTGCAGGCTGGTCAAGTGTAAGAAAAACTGACCATCATGAGTTCTGGGCTGGTCTCTTCTCTCCCTCTACTGCTCTGAAAAGGAATAAGCAGAAATTTTTTTAGCAGATTTGCTAGCCTTCCTGCCATGTACAGGTTTGTAATTCTAGCCAACAAAGGGATCCAGTTTGTTTGACAGACACAGATGGTTGAGTCCTTTCTTTTTTTTTGTTTCTTTTTGTCCTAGAAAGACAATAGCAGAGCAGTTGAGAAAAACTCTGTACTTCCAAAACTGATTCCAGAGAGCGGATTCTGGATGAATGAGAGGATATTTCCCAGCTTCTTACATGGTGGTAACAAGATGTCCTGATTTCCTCTGGTGTGGCATATAAGAAACAAAGACAGTTCCTACTGGGTTAGCATTTATTCCACTGAACCCATACCCATAAATTACCCCTGGAGTCATAAATATTTGTGGCCTCTGAGCCCACAGTGACGTTTGCATTTGAAGTACAAAACTTCAAGACCAGAGTGCCCTTTCAGAAGATGCTTGCATTCAACTTGGAAGTGTCTCAGAAATCTGCAGGATCTCCCTGGGGGACTGGGAAAGTCTGGGGAAATCTTGTGACCCTGGATGTCAGCCTTAGAGATGGTAATTTTCCCTTTCCCTGAGGAAAATTAGGACACGGGCACAAATGAGAGTCAAGATTGCTTTTAACCTTTCTACTACTCTTTCTTGTCCTCTCTACACCAAGCCTCTGCCTTCTACCAGCTCCCTCTGATATACCTGTACCTCCTATCCTCGTGCCATCTGGTTGTGTAGGGAAACAAAACACAAGTTTTTTCACTGCAAACATTTGCTCACATTTCTCCACTTCATTTTCACTGTGTTGGAGGCCTGAAGCTCAAACTTGTCTTTCTTGGGTTATGGCTGCCTGTGCTCGAGGCAAGCTCTGTGTTGGTGCAGTGATATCTGGAGCATGAGAGGGAGCTTGGAGAAGCCTTGCCTGGGCCCTCCCCATCATACGTTTTGAGGTCCCAAGTCCCTGTCCAGGCTGTGCTGTGCCGTGCCTGTGCCTGTTCCCAGTTCTTCTGTCTCAATCTTCATCTGTTTTGTTCCTGCAGACCTGCTGGGCTATTGCTGGGCTGTCACTGACCCTGCCCTCCATTACACCTCTGCTCTGTGTGTCCTGCCTGCAGTGCACCCCAGTGGAGATACTGCCCATTTGGCTCCACTCCTAGTGTATTTTTTTGTTCCCCAGCACAGGGCCCTTCCAGAAGCTACTGCTAGTGGGGAATGTACCTCGGAACACCTGGCTCTGCCATTCCTGAAGCTTCCTCTAATTTCCTAAGAGTTGCTTCACCTGTTTTTGAGGATGTCTGCAGCAGATGCCCCTATATGACCCCTTGTGTTTGGCCACCCCCTGGCCATTTAGCCATGAGCCCTTAACAGTGCCCTGTCTCATGGCAGAGTGCTGTGCAGCTGGGCTGTCCATTGCCTACAGTGCTCTGCCTCCTCCGTGCCCTCCTGCTGCACTCCAGTGCTGGGGCTCTCTTGCCACATTGCTTTGATCCCAAGTATGCATAGAATTGAGGTTTAAAATTTCTTTCCTCCTCTGAACTCTGGTCACTTGACCTGTTTTTCCTGTATTGGTTCAATTTTGCATTTTGTTAGCTTTTCAAAAGTCTCCTTAACGATGATGCTAGCTGACACTTTGGAAGGGCCTGGTGGGGTGGGAGTGTTAACACAGCAGATCATATGAGATTGGTGTGCTTGGAATACATTAAAGGCACAATGGAGTATTTACCCTAGAAAATGAACAGCAAGCTGAAGACTGAAGAAGCGATTAAAAAGCATGAGGAGGACTTTAACTGTTCATTTCAGTGCAAGACAAACCTTGATCCTATGCTGTGGGCGCACAACTGTGCATTGTGGCCTTCAGAGCTCAAATCCCAGCTTTCCTCCCTCATGCCGCATTTACACAGAAACAAAGCCGAATACTTGCTTGTGGCAGGCATTAAAGAAAAGCAAAGATCTCGGTGCTGGTAGTGCACATTTGCAGAGCATGTGATGCTCTCTTTTGTCAGCAGCACCATGTCAGCCTGACATGAAATACAATGAGGGTGGCAGCGTGCCTCTGTAGAAAAGTGTGTTGCTGCTGTGTATGCATGAGGAGATGGTGGGGAGGTCTCATATAACTGACACTGTAGTGCCATGCTGCACAGCTCCGTGGGGACTGTTCACAAACCAGACCACAGTTAAAGCCAGGCTCTGTAATTAATGCAAAGAGAGAACTCGTGAACTACCCTTCTCAGGTGTACTTTCTGCAGAGCACAAGAGATGGAAGGCTAGGGTGGGGTGGTATGGACATAGGCTGCTGTGTCCTGCTGGCTGACATTCCCCCTAAGTGTTTTCAAACCAGTTATTGAAGCCTCATGTGCCGACCTTGTTTTTAGTTAGTCTTCTAAACTCAGGGTTAATGAATCAATTATTAAAAACCTACAGACATTTGCTCATGTCTTTACTCTCTGGCCTTGGAAGGAGATAGGGTGTAGAGACATTATTTTGCATCTGATCAATCAAATGTCTTGAAAATCAATCTTGTTTAATATATGTACATACATTCTGTGGGAAAAAACTGACCTGAATATTGCTTAAGGTTGCAAGGCAAAGTAGAATGAAAAACATTTGTGCAACTGGTCTTTTAAAATCCAGGATTTTTCCCCTGAAACATTAAGTTGGGGCACCATCAAGTCCATGAAACCCAGTTCATTTTGCTTTCTCCATTCCATACCAAAACTAAACACGCACACCAAGTTAATTACCTTCTCCTTCAAATTCATTTGCTCTCCATCCTGAACCTGGAGTTAGATGAGAGTCTGGGAAAAGCACAATCAAAAGAGACTTAACCAGCAGTTTTATCCTTCAGCCCAGATGCGGGGCAAGAATCTGGGAAGAGGTTGCATGTTCCTTTCTGATGGTTTTCAACAGAGAACAACCTTTCTGGGCTCTGGGTCTCCTGGGTGTGCAGAAATGTGGTTGCATGGCTCCCCAGCCTGGGAGGAGTGAATAGGGCAGTAGGCTCAGAGGACTAAAATGTGTTGCATACAGCATGTTTGGGGAAGCTTAAGGAAAGTGATTTGTGTCTGATGGTTTTTGTTGCAAGCTCTGAAAGCTTGGGAGCTTTGTCAGTCTCCTTTTCAAGGCTGTATGTTGTCAGCAGAGAAGCCATCTCCTCCTGGCCCACTAGCATGTGTCTCCTGGATGGTAGGGTATCCTCAGGCCTCCAGTGGACACTGGCTGTAGGAATCCTTAAAGCAGGGCTGGATCTGCAGCAGCTTGAGATGCAGCAGCTGGAGAGAAATTAATCAGTTATTACTGGTTCAGAGTCATGAGGCTGGAAGGTATTTGTATGTTTTTTTGCTTTTGTTGGCAACCTGTCTGAATATTTTGCTGTGTACATTTTGGCATTCTGGGTATTTCTTTAGCCTGGGTATACCCCAGAAGACTTTTTAAAAATATGGATGTGACTGGACTCAGTAAGAGACATTGGTGTGCTGAGAAACACTGCAAACTGTATGCAAAAACTGTGATGGAACCAAGAGTCCTGGCAGTTACAGGCTTGCTATAGATTTGTTATCCCCAGAATCATGTGTGCCTTTAGTAACTACACCACAAAACTCTCAGTTTGCATAAATTAAACTTTCTGTGGAATGTGAATTATTAATGCACTCAAATGTGCTGCTAACAGTTGTTTGCATTTGAAGCTATTACTCCCTGTTCCTGACATATGCATTTGGTTGTTTACCGTTTTCCCAGAGTCAGCAAAAATACATCCTTTCTCTCCATGCCACGTGTTTTGTACAAAGACCACAGAAACCCAAGATGATTTATTCTGGGGGTGAGAGCAGTATACACAGAAACCCCGTAATAATGGAATTAGATTTAGACTCTGAGACCCTTCATCACCCCAAAATACTTAATCTTAGAAAAATTTTTCTCCTGTCTGAGAGGTCAGAATTGGACTGTCTGGTCTGATGACTAAAATCAAAGCCCACAGTCAAAATGTGACCAGGAATCCAGGCACTAGGCAGTGGCCACAGGGACATCTTGACTCTCACTTTTGGTTTTGAGTGACTCAGAGGGTAGTGTGACAGAGGGACTGCACTTTTACAGAGTCACAGAACCAGTAAGTTGAGAAAGATCTCTGAGTTCATAAAGTCTCACCTGTGACTGAACACCACCCTGTCAACCACACCATGTCACCATGTGCCATGTCCAATCTTTCCTTAAACACCTTCAGCCATGACTCCACCACCTCCCTGGGCAGCCTATTCTAAGGTCTATGCACCCTTCCTGTGAAGAAATTCCTCCTTGTCTTGGTTTGAAAGACAGGTATTTGCTAAAAGAGACAGGGGCCTCTTTTTTGAAAAGGAGAGCATAACTCCACCCATTCACTTTACTATGTTTTTGAAATTAAAGGGCTCTCAGGCGAAGATATAGCGGTAGGAATAACAGTCCTTTACTGATATATATGTATATGTAACAAGAGAAACCAAACACAACAATAACTGTGAGATCAGCAGCAACAGAGCAGAAAGCCCAGTGTGGACAGTTCTCCCGGTTGTGGACACCTTTCCTCTGAGGTGCAGTTACCGTTCTGGCGCTGCCTGCCAGCTCCTGGTGAGCAGGGAGGAGATGCGGTGATCCCACGTGGCTGGAGGGATGCTGCGGTGAATGGCGTCTGTGTCCCAGATGGGAAGGGCAGAGGGGAGACGCTGCTCACGGATCCCGATGCTCCAAAAGGATGTCTGAGATTGGCAGGAGATGCAGGAGAGAGAGAGAGTGTCCGAGCAGGGAGATTGTGGGATCCCATAGCCAAGGAAGGCAGCTCCCCGTGTCGGGATGGCAGAGTGGAGTTTCTAGAGACCGTCCTTCTCCGAGCCAGATGAGCGAGAGAGAGACAGAGCCCCAGAGAGCGGGCCCTGTCCACCTTTCCTGTTCTGGTGTTCCCCCTTTTTCCCCACCCCCTTTGAGAGGAACTGTTACTAGCTAGGGTGTAGCCAAAAAATACTTAGCATAACAATGGGAAAAATTCCACAGAAAGAAAAGGGGAAAAATTCACCCCCCAACACTCCTAATCTCCAACCTGAACTGCTTCTAGTGCAGCTTGAGACTGTGTCTTCAAACCTTAGTTTGGCTGAACGGCTTTTCTCCAGTTTCAAATTAGTCTCTGCCACAGAGAATTTGGTCCCAGACCCTTGAGGCATTGAGGCATGGGGAACAGGTGTGCAACACAGCTTTGTTGGGACCACTGTCAGTGAGAGAGGGTTCCTCTGCATTCTCAGTAGTGCTTCTTGGTCGCTGGGCTCTACTCTTTCAAAATAGGATGCAAAGGTTTGAAATATCACCTGTGGCAGCCAGAACTGGGCCAAAGAAAAAGTGAGTCTCTGCCCACTTGCTGTGGAACATTTTAATTGATAGCCCCCACTTCTGCTCCTCCTCAGCCTCCTGGATCAATGTGTCCAACAGGGCCCTACTTGTGGTGGATAGGAAATGCCATTATATAGATAACCTAAATTTAATTTTATGGTGTGAAAGAAGCAAACAGATGCAAGCACTTGAGAACAAAACCTTATCTTTTTGGGACTTACCCAGCTCAGAGGTGATGGAAGATGATGTCTACACAATTTGCTATTATTGTTGGGTTTTTCAGAATCTTTTTTTAAGAGAATGATTGGACTTTTCCTGCTACTGTAGGAAGAGCTCTCAAAACTCTCAGGTGTGGTGGAAATTGCTATTACCCCATCCCTACACTGAGTGGGAGACTGTATATGCACTATCCCTCCCTCTGGATATAGTGTTACTTTATTCACACAAATACAAAACTTAGTTTTGCTGTTGCAACCTGGGTTGTGTCATCTGCTCTAGGGTTGCTAACAAAAACTGATGAAAGCTTCATCCAAAGCAAATTTGTCCAATAACGTGGTGATGGAGAACCAACCATGAAGGAAACATGAGTCACTGGTTCCTCTTAATACTGCTAAGGCATTACAAAGGGGTTTACACTAGGTGTAATGTAATCCTACTCAGGAGTTGCTGTAAGTCATCAAAGTAGTATAAATGTAAATACATGGTAAAGGCTTAACCCTTGGAACACCAGCCCATAGTGTGGGAGCTGGTGAGAGCTCCAGGACACAGAAGACTGTAGATAATGTGAATCCTGGGTGGCATCGTGGGAGAATGGTGGTGACTACAGAGTCACTCAGTCTTTTTAAGTGGGGTTACTAGGATGTGTCTGTGACCACATGCTGCAGCAGTTCCAGCATTCCCTTTCCAACCTGTCCAAAAGGCATGCCTCCAACATGACATTAGGGCTCTAGAGCAAAAAATTAGTTTTCAGGGCCAGAAACCAACTCGGGAGGTGCTGGTGAGCACTACAGGAGCAGCAGCAGCTGTGATTTGGGTGGTATAGAAAGCTGCAAGACAATAGAAATATTTCTACTTATGGAGAATCAGATACAGCTCTCTAAAGCCAGACTAAGGTGTGTGTTTGACTCTTTGCCTTTTCATCCTTCTAGACTGTATTTTGCCTTTGAAGTATACTCAATGGAGAGCAGCCAGAGGCTGTACTGTGCCAGCTCTGTACCTTTTCATAAGCTGCTATTTGAGACTACTCCTACTTGTACTCTGGGCAAAAGCCATCAGAGAGAGGTTTCTCATTTCTATGTAAGCACTCAGCTTCCTGATGGGCTTTTTCTCTGCCCATGACCAAATGTACTTCTAAGATGCCAGAGGACGTTATCCTTGTCAGCATTTCTTTCCAGTCTCTTTGCAGACTCAGACAGTTGTCCTGCTGGAGTATCCTTTGCTAGGGATGTCTTTTGGGAAGAGGCTAACTAATTCAACACCTGGAATTATCTGAATACTCTGCCACTTTAAAAGTCCAGTTTTGAGAAGTTGGCTTCTCCTGTAAAGGGACCAAACTTAAGATTTCACCTGCAGATGTGTCCCCTGATATGTCCTGCTGTCCTCAGAGGAAGCCCTGAGATCTACCCTGACATAGCTGGATGGCTACAGTGGTGCATGGAGGATATCTGGGGTAGATGGGTAGATGGACTGCCTAATGTGGCCAGATAGGTCTGTTCTTTGGTCTGCCACAGGTACCAGGGACAACTCTGGGTACCCAAAACGATGTACTGTGCATCAACATCCCAATGTCCCAGACAGCAGCAGGACTGACTGTAAAGTTGTCCCAGACACGCAGTAGCAGATGGGGCAAGATAACCTTGAGATATGCCGGGACTGACTCAGCCCTGCGGATGCATTTCACGGTCAATACATCCTGTGTCGATTAGCCTGAATTCACATCCATGATGCCTCAGCCAACCGCATCCTCAGAATCAATATCAATACTTAAAAACACCCATTCCCTGCTGCCCCCCCCGCCTTCCCCTGGCTACCCGAGCAGCAAAAAATATCCCGGCAAATCCCCGCGGGTGGGAGCGCGCTCTCCCGTGCTGCTGGCGCGGGTGTAGGTGTCCTGCGGGGCCACCAGGTGCCACTGCAGGGCAGGCACTGTCCCTCTGCAGAGCAGGCAATGTCCCTCTGCAGGGCGGGCACTCTCCCTCTGCAGGGCAGGCACTGTCCCACTGCGCTGCAGTGCACTGCAGTGCCCCCCTATCTTGCTGCCATGTGCCCCGCGGTTCTTCCTCTTGGGGCTATTGGCCACTTCGGTAGCTCGCACTCTTCTCGAAGAGAGAGAACCTCTCTTAAAGCAATCTTAGAGCAAAGAGCTCTGCATCTTATTTACATGTAAAGAAGGAGAAACCAGCCCTCACTTGGGTGGTATCTCAGCTGAGATCTTGGGCAGGAAAATTAAAATACATGGTCCTTCATATGAGAAACATCTGACATAGTCAGTTGTGGTTCCTGCCCTGTCATCCCGGGGAATCCTTCATGATTGCTTGCATAAAACACTAGTGTTCTCTAGTATGCTTTGAAGGAAGTACTCAAAGCACTGTTTATTTTCCCCTGACAGGTAGTCATGGGAATGACGTGCCCAAATGCTTGGAAGAGGACAAGAAGTGAGTTAACTGTTCCGATTTCTAGAAGAAGCAAGCTCAGGCAAATGGGAGCACGAGTTACTTTTAGTTATGCTGCATTTATGGACTACTGTCTCTTCACAAACTTCTTTGTACAACAAAGGCAAAAACTGCCATTGTGTTATGTTCAAGAAAGCATGAATTGTTAGCTCATGAACCATTCAATGGTTTATTTACAAATTCACACCAAACTGTGTGTTATTTAAATACTGTTTAAAAAGACAGATGTGAAGAATGTCACCATTCCACAACACCACTCCTGTAACTGACCATAGTCATGAGAAGATTTCTATGGCATGAGCCTTCCACTGATATGGATGCCTCTGACACAGCACAGTGAGACCTAATACCAAACTTTAGAAGACAGTTCTCCCTTCAGGACAGATTTATGGAGAGATACTTATGCTCTTTCTGCTCTGTATGATGCAGTGTTTTTGTGATCAACTGATGCTGCTATATCTCTTGGATCCAGGGCAGTACTCTGTGACTGTATAAATAGCCCATATGACCCTTAGGCTGTGCCAGGAAGCTTTTTGAGGAACGTGAAGGGTATGTGGCATAGGCAGTCACAGACGAGTCCTGTCTGTGATGTACACCTACTCTGCATTGCCTAATACAACAGAGGACTGAGTTCAACAGCACTCGTGGTATGCAAAACCCTATGAATGTGGCCCTCCCCTTACCATCCTAAAAAGCATTA
Organism: Rhabdornis inornatus; assembly: GCA_013397075.1. Taxonomy (NCBI): domain Eukaryota; kingdom Metazoa; phylum Chordata; class Aves; order Passeriformes; family Rhabdornithidae; genus Rhabdornis; species Rhabdornis inornatus. The sequence continues at coordinate 73,536 of VWZS01004228.1, read as the reverse complement.
TGCTCCAAGAGATAGCAACGAATGGAAATATTCCTTGTCAGTCCACTGCAGGTTCCTTGGGATGCAAGCATGATAAACTAGCTGCAAAATGACAGTATCAGTGACAGCCATGAAGCACAAAAGGGGGAAAATTAAAACATAAAATCCATACAACACAGTAACACATCCCGTTGTGAGAGGCCATATTTCCAAACATCTGAGCTCACTCTGGAGCAGTAGTTATCTGCAGTTTATTGACCATTTTAATAATACCCCATTAGTAGTTTTATTTAGGAATACTAAATTAATAGCAATCTATATTTAGTAATACTGTTTATTTACATAAATTAAGAAAATGGGTAAATGGTGTTTTGCAAACATTTAATGTTGTGTGACTTTTCTTCTCTTCTCACAAGTAGAACCTGCAGGTCATTATTAATGTTCTCATATTCAGATTAGTATTCCACCCAGGATCAAACTGAAAAGCAACTGACCCTTATTCAGCATTTCCAAACTTTAATTTGCAGTTAAAATACTACCTACAGCAGCAGATAAGATTGTGCCATTAAATCAGTAAGTTCTGGGCTGTCTTCCCTGACATCTGCATGCTGTCCTGGTTGATGACAAAACCATCGGTTTCACCTTCCCACAATCAATTCAGTTATTGAGTCTGGGAGTTGCTTGTCTGCCATCGTCACCTGCACCGTTCTCACTGGCAATCACCCTTCTGCCCTATTACTGTATGTCTGCTGCCATGTGTGTGATGGAAGAAGCCTGCTATCTACCAGGGATTCTTCGTATGGTTTTTCTTAGTTGTTACCTAAAAGCGGTATAACCCCAGTAAAATGGACCCTCTACAAATAAAATAAGATGCCAGAAGCTACATGATAAAACACAATGAACAAATGGACCATTAGAGATTACTGAAGGAAAAAGTGTTTTAGTAAAAAATTTGCCATTTCTCTCCTCATTTGGTTTCTAACAGGTATATATAAAATCATTCAAAAGAATTACCTAAGATGAGTGAAGCACACTTCACAGTGTTTATGAGCATGTTCTCAGGAGAGCACTGTATTCAAATAAATAGGGCTGGGGAAGGGAAGGGCTTCCTGCAATGGCCCCTCGGGGCCCAGGGCAATATTGCATTAAGATAAATTCCTGTAGGTTTGGCAATATGCCCAAAGACATAGGGAATGTGTGGGCATGGGAGGGCCTCTGCAGCCATTCCCACTTCCATGGAGAGGCAGGTTTTGTTGCTGCCATGCAGCTGGGCCTGGGTCCCCAGATAAGCAGATTGTGTTGTGCTGTAAGCTGACTCTGCCCAGGTGCAGTCATGCTCAAAATCAGCCAGAGAGGGTCTGGATACCCTTGACTGGTGAAATGGCTATTGGAGAAAGCAAGTCTGCTTTCTCCCCAGCTCTCAAGGAACTGACAGCCTTTGCTCAAACAAAGGGTGTGCAAAGTGGTGATGACACGAGCTGAGGGGCAGTTGTTCTCTCCTGCTACACCAGGGACCTGCTGGGTAACTCTGGAAGGAACGAGGCTGCACAGGGAATCTTCTTCCACAAGTCTATCTGGAGAAATACACTGGTCTTGTTTGGTCTGAGCACCATGAAACAGAAGCCTGGAAAGCAAAACTAAGGGGGAGGATGTTTCACATGGACACATCCTAAAAGATTCTAAAAGAAAACCAGGGGAAATATGACCTTCATCTGCATTTGCTCGATAAACATCTTTACCACATGCTCTGGGCGATCTCTATTCTGCTTGCCATGATTTTAACTGCAGGTGGCACTCCTTATGACAAAGAAGCTAGGAATCTGTGATAGTAATAGAACAAATAGAAGAAAGTGGAATTAAATGGAAAAAAGGGGGATGGGAAAGCAGGAATAAACTTTCCACTCTGCCCTACTTCATCAAGAGGACCTGTGTTGACTAATAGCTGAGCCTTTCTGATGGAGAATTTAGATGTGTCAGTTTAACAAGGAGAGTCCTACTGAGAGGGGAAATTAATTTATCATGCAGATTTAAAGCATCATGTTTAATCATGATTTAAATAAAAAAGCAGAGAGCTTGAGTTTAAATTATTGCTTATAAAATTTTGCTATGTGTGGACTTTCATTTTTTTTTCCTCCAAGAAAGTCTGACTCTCATTTGCAGATAAAATCCAGCATATCTTTTGGCTGAGATAGGGATACACTCAAGACCCACAGCTATTCATTCATTTGCAAGGTTTAACATGTTCATTCAGGTTAAAAAATTTTACTTTCTTTATGATTATGGAGGCTGATGAAGGCCCACTTGCTTTTCCTGGTTAGTTGTTCTTGTGAGCTTGATTAAACCTCTGGGAGAGAACTGGGATTTAGTTAGCCTCCAAGGAGCATTTTAGCTGGGGTTTTGTATGTGTTAAGAGTGGTACCTAATTTCTTCCCTTTACTTTTGTATTTTCATAGAGTGAATAATGCAAAAGGGAAGGTTTATCAAAACATGTCAAGCATTTAAAACTAAGTGATTTGTTAAAGAAAAGTAATATGATCCTTAGCCAGTTATTTGAATTTAGCTCCCGGTCAGAATGACCTTCAAGATTTTAACAGTAATAAATCTCATTTTACGTCTTGTTTACATTCATAGATTAGAAGAGGAAAATTAAACTTTTCTGCCCTTCCTTTTGTCTTCCAGTTTTCAGCTCTGAACAGACAAATAAATGATCCTGAATGAGGAAAATATTATCTCTGTTTTTTTGAAAGTGACTGCTCTCCCAAACGCACTTCACCTTTCAAACACCCCTTTCCCCAGGGCATAGTTAAGGATTTCCACTGGCTCAGGGTTCCCTTTTCTCTTCCAACATCAGCTCTAGTTTTTTAAACTAGACTCACTTAAGTTGATATAAAGAGAAATTACTCATATTTTCATGTACTAAGTGAAAAAAAAGGTAAGTCAATATATTTTCTACCTGCTGGTAAAGAGAAGGAAGGACTGGTGTTTCCTGCAACTGAGCTCTCCCAGAGAGGTGGATACGTTTTTCCTTTGAGCCCATGTGCGACCTGAGCGATAACCAGCTGCTGCCCTCATGGCAGCAGGGAAGCAGCCTGAGGCAGTGATGGTGGCATGTAACGTGGAGGCAGCTTGGCCATGAGGAGCCCTCTGTAGTGTCACCCCCGACAGCCCTGGATATGCTTCAGGTGAAGCAGTCCCCATATAAGGCAAACCTAATATGCTCCAAGTCATCAAAATGCTCTGACTCTGAGCGTGCAGGACTTGAGAACTGCTGCAGGGCAGGTGATTTCCATGGCAGACACAGCCACAGCAGCATGGTAAAGACAGTGGCTATGGCCCTCCGAAGCCTAGAAACATTCGTTGTACTGCCCACAAATAATATGCCTCTGTGTGCTTTTCTGGCAGAGATCTCACCTTCCTGGCCCAAACCTTAATGAAAATCTAAAATCTTAATGTGAAATGGGAAGTGGTATTGACTGCCTACCGTGACCTGTTTCTGGGCTGATGGATGAGGAGTTCATAATCCAGCTCAGTACTGCCACAAGATGTGAGCCAATGTCCCAGCTCCTGGAGTCACAAGGTAAGAGTAGAACACCAGGTTTTCTTTTGTTTATTTTTCTTTTTAAGTGAAGCTTTTGAGAACATTCAGTTGGAGAGGAAACCTGACCTCCCCTGTGGTACGGTCTTTCCTCCTCCCAGGCAGAGAAAACACACGCACTGCATTTTCAGAAAAGCAGTGAGTTATTTTCAACAGCTGAGGCTGAGAAAAGCAATTTCTCCACTTCCTTTAACAGAAACATGTAGCCTAACTTCAGCTGAGGGTCATGTGTAGAACAGATAGGAAACTTTTCACCAGTACTTCATTGCAGCAGCAATAACTGCTTTTAAATTTTAGTGGTCATATTAAAAGAATGTCAGACTGAAACAGAAAATGTTTATCTGGTGCCCAGTGACCTAACTTTTCCCTTTAAATAATTTGGATTATGAAACATGAGTTTATTGGAAGGAAGAAAGAGGAAGTTAGTACAGAGAATCATAGAATGGCTTGGGTTGGAATTAACCTTAAAGACCATCTAGTTCCAACCCCCTTGCTATGGACAGGGACACCTTTCACTAGACCAAGTTGCTCAGAGCCCCATCCAACCTGTCTTTGAGACACTTCCAGAATGAGGCATCCACATCCTGTGGACAATTTCTGTCTCAGTGTGTCATCACTCTTAAAGAATTTCTTCTCAATCTCTGATCTAAATGTACTCTCTTTCAGTTTGAAGCCATTCCCCATTGTCCTGTCATAAACATGCCTTTGTAAAAAGTCTCTCTCCATCTTTCTTGCAGGCTTCCTTCAGGGACTGGAAGGCCACAATTAGGTCACCCTTAAGCCTTCTCTTTTCCAGCCTGAACAATCCCAATTCTCTCAGCCTGTCTTCACACGAAATGTGGTCCATCCCTCTAACCACCTTGGTGTCCCTTTCTGGACTCACTCCAACAGATCCATGCCCTCCCTGTGCTGGGACCCCAGAGCTGGATGCAGGGTTCCAGCTGGGGTCTCACCAGAGCAGAGCAGAGGGGCAGAATCCCCTCCCTCCCCTGCTGCCCACGCTGCTTTGGATGCAGCCCAGGACACGTTTGGCTTTCTGGGCTGGGAGTGCCCATGGCTGGGTCATGTTCAGCTCTCACCCACCAGCACCCCCAAGTGCGCCAGTAAATATTGCAGCTTTTCTAAAAGGCGCAATTTGAAACCTAGCCAGCCTGCTAAGCAGGCAGGTACTTGGGTGAAAATCCCAGGACATCTATTGGACCTTAAGAGCTCATGTATCGTTGGTTGAGAAAGTGAATGACAGAAATTGTAACCAACCACCTGTGTGAGCCCGGGAAAGATTGAGCACCCCATTTAAGCCTGCACACCGCAGACTAAAAAAGCTTAAGCCTTGTTACAGTGGACCACCAGTGTCGCGTCTTTGTCTCGGACCCGGCACCCCCCAGTGGCCCAACCGATGAAACAGCAGAAACAACTGTAGCAATGTAACACCCAAGTCCTTCTCACCAAGTCTGGTCTCCATCCCTTTATCCGCCAGCCTGTGTTGACTCTGCGGGTTGCTGGGTGATAGACCGGGTGCAGCACCTTGCACTTACTAAAAAATCATGAGGTTCCCATGGGTCCCCTTTTCTATCGTTGTCCAGGTCTCTCTGGATGGCATCCCATCCTTCAGATGTGTCAACCACAGCACTCAGCTTGGTGTCATCTGCAAATTTGCTTAGGGTGCACTCAATCCTTTCCTCTGCATCATTAAGGAAGATATTAAATAGCACTGGTCCCCATTTGGACCCGTGAAGAGCCACTTGTCATCAGTGTCCATCAGGACACTGAGCCATTGGCCACATTCGTCTGGATGTGACCATCCAAACAATTTCTCATCCACTGAACAGTCCATGCATAAAATCCATCTCTCTGCTATTTAGAGTTGTGGGGGATAGTGTGAAAGGGTTTACAAAAATCCAGATAAATGACATGTGTAGCCCTTCCCTTGTCCACTAACATTGTCACTCCATCATCCAAGGCCACTGGGTTGGTCAGGCAGGACTTGCCCTTGCTGAAGCTGTGCTGGCTGTCTTGAATCACCTCCCTGTTCCCATGTGCCTTAGCTTCTAGGAGGATCTGTACCATGATATTCCCAGGCACATGGTGAGGCTGGGAGATCCCTGCTTGCCAGAGTTGTCCTTTCTACCCCTTTAAAAGATGGGTACAATGTTTTCCCCTTTCCAGTCAGCTGGGACTTCCCCTGACTGCCATGACTTTGTAGCCCAAATACCATGGAGAGTGGCTTGGCAAGTGCATCAGCCAATTCCCTCAGGACTCTGGGATGCACCTCTGTGGGTCCCACAGACTTATGTACATTCAGGTTCCTCAGGGGGTCATAAGCCTGGTCTTTACTTAAGAGTGGGAGTGGGCTCTTTACTTAAGAGTCTAGTGGGAAGCACTTGACTTCCCCAGATCTCCTCTTGCAGTTCATCCACTCAAGAAGTGTGGGAAGAGAGGTTGCCATTGAAGACCGAAGCAAAAAAGTTACTGAGTACCTCAGCTTTCTCTTCATCCCCTATTACCAGTTTTCCAGCACTGTTCATCAGGGAGGGTACACCTTCTTTTACCTTCCTTTTCAGGTTAATATACACGTAGAAGCTCTTCTTATTATTTTTTGCATCCCTTGCCAGGTTCAGTTCCAGCTTTGCCTTGGCCTTTCTCAGCTCATCCCTGTACAACCAAACATGATCTCTACACTTATCCAAGGTTATCTGTTCTTGTGGCTATTGTCTATAGATTGCCTTCTTTCCCTTTAGTTTAATCAGCTGTTCCCTCCCATCCCAGTCTCTTGCCTTCCTTGCTGGATTTCTTGCCCCTCCTTGTACTCTATGGAAGGTGTCTGAAGATCTGCCAGCTCTGTTCTGCTCTCTTGTTCCTGGGAGGGGCAGTCTCCCAGGTGGTCCCATTGACTGTATCCTTAAAGAGTTGTGAGTTTGCTTTCCTGAAGCTCAAGGGTGTAATTTGCTCCTCACTTTACCCATATTCCTCACGGCTGCAAACTCCACTTTGATCAGGCAGTCCCTAGTAGACACCAGCGATGAGGTTCCCATTGTTACCTTGGTCTCCGACCCTGACAGATCAGCTTTCGACCTGCTCATGGTTGTTCTTCAGAGACAGCTCTTCACACTCCATCCAGCTCTTGGTGTAGAGGGCAATCCCTCCGCCTCTCCTTCCTTTCTTGTCTCTTCTGAGCAGTCTGTAGCCATTGATTGTTGCAATCCAGTCATAGGTTTCATACCACCAAGTTTCAGTGATGGCAACAAGGTCGCAACTTTCCAGCACCAACTTTCCAGTTGGTGGCTTCCAATCCCAATTCCAGTTTGTTGCCCAGTGCTGTGTGCATTGGTGTAGAGGAACTTCAACAGGTCTGTCAGCCACATCACCTTCCTAGAGGAACACCTCTGAACTCCTTTGAAATATTTATTTGGTTTTCCCCTGTTGGCTTCTGTTACCTCAGGAGTCCCTGGCTTGTCTCTGTAAGACTGCAAGTGTGCTGTTGTGTATCTCACAGTTCAGAGTCACCGGCAGACCTCTCTCACTAGCACCCTGTCCCTGTAACCTTTGCATCTCATTCCACAGCTTGCCAGGGACAAATCAGCCCTACTAGCTCCTGAGCAAGGACCCCTCACTGAGAAATTGTGGGAGGTGAGTTCCATCTGATGCCAGCATGCCTAGTGCTACGTAGGCCTTTGATTTTCAAAATCACGAAAATTTTGGAAGTGTCGCCAGCTGCAGAGCCCTGTATTAATGGACTCAGCCAATGCTGCTGCCTTCAACCATAAGTATAGAGGAAAATATAACTTGTGTCTCAGATTTCCTTACTAAATGTCTCAAGACCCCAAAGATATTTTTGATTGCCCTCAAACTCTATGTTGCCACTTCATCGACGCTAATGAGGAAGCCAGTATTGAGTAGTTATCATGGGACAAGTGTGAGCTTCAGACAAGCCTTGCCTTAGCCTCAGATTTTGGCAGCAGTTTAAATGTAAGAAATTACTCTGGCCCACAAGTTTTAAGACTGGCAGATCATGCCTATTTAAAAAATGAATTATTTATTAAATAGACAAGAGATAACAGACTTAATCAGACTTACCACACAATATGAAACTAAAAACAGCGACTAGTAGATTACAGCATAACACAGTGCACTATATCAAGGTACCTATATTAAAGCCAGCAAAAGAAACAGTATTGATTAAGAGTCAAATGTAACTTACCACTGTAATAACAATAATGTACACAGATTCCTTTCACTTAACCCCTGAGGAGTAACTGGGAAGTAAGCATCTCTACTCATGGGAGAAACTCCACACATTTCTAGGGAAACATGTAGAAGATTTCTGCTTTATGGAAGTTTGGTGTTGCTTTTATGATTGTAAAGGGAGGTGTCTATTTGCTGGAAATCCAGCTTATCTTTCCAGATCTCACGTTAGCAGTGCGATGTTTATTGGCAGCTGGGAGATTCCAGACCAGTGTTAACCCCATGGCACCAAAATAACTCACTACAAGACAGCTTGTCCTGTTTGAGCTGACCAGTAAATAAACAATAGATAAGCTCTTGTGGGAGGTGAGATGCCCTGCTCAAGTAGTAGTCTGGGGGTCTTGCCAGGCTAGGAAGCGTCCTTCTGATGTCCTTAACCCAGGCCCTAGAGAGTCATCAGATACTCTCCCAGGGTTGGGCCCAGTCAGCATATTGGGTCCCCTGTTCCCCTTTGAAAGGCAATCACCTACAACTATAACCCTTGTTTTACTCTTCTTGGAAGTTGTTGTAATATGGGGAAGTAAGTATTTCTAATTGTGGTGACACCTCTGGTGTTACCAGACTTCCATCCTCTTCATCCTTTACCTGGTCTTCAGTGTACAAAGGCTCATCATTTTTATGCAGATGCACCTCACTGAGGGAGAGAGGTAGGCCAAGAACGATTTTCCATGCACCTCAAGCATAGACTACGCTCCTTTTGCTCCTTTCTTTACAACTACTACCTACTGCTGGAGGATGGACAGAGGATTCCCTTGATCTGGTATTATTTCTGGTGGTGGCTCCTGTCTCATGGAGGCCAGAGCTTGGTTCCACCAGCCTATCACCCTTTCTGGTGCTGTAATACTCCTCTACCTTTCTACTTCATCCTGCAGCTCTGCTACCAGGCTGAGCAGGTTATCTACCTGATCACATCTGACACAATTGCTACCTCTGCTACAACCCAGTGGAAAGCTTAGGCATTCCTTATAGCCTGATGCCTGGACATCTCTGTGTTTTTTAGAGAGCTCTGTCTGGGTCGCTGCATCCTTTTTCATGGGCATAAATGAATAGACACTATTACTGAGCTCCTCCCAAAAGAATGATGGACACCAGCTGGAGCTCTTGACACCTTACAGTAACTGAGTAAACTGCTGCAAACCAGGTACTGTAGAGACCAATCATTCCTTTTCCATGTTTTTAGCAAAACCAATAAAGTACCAGATTACTTCTTTCTCAACACCTTAGGACTTGCAAGTAAATGCTGTTGTTTTTTCCAGCTGATTTACACATGTCTAGCTGTTCCTGTTAGGAGCTCCACCTCTCCTCTACCTCTCTGATGAATTCAAGCTTGTAGCTCTGTAACTCCACAGTCAGCGTTGGGTCAGCTTGTGCTTTTTGCAAGACCATGTACAACCACAGGCAGCCCTCCTCCATGTAAGAGAGTCAGCAGTTGCTTAGCATGAAAACCTGGCATAAGTTTAGTAAAAGAAAAGGACTAAGTAAGCTTTCCACTAACAAAACAGAAAAAAACCAAATCAGCAGAAATAAAGAAAAAGCAACCCAGCTTTAGACTATGTTAATCAAAAAGATCTCTACTTCTTTCCTGTGTCAGTATCTTACAAAGTCCTAGGATAAAACAGATCAGTTCCATCAGCTGATCAGAAATATTTATGCAGTTACCTTGCCTTCCTGGATATAGTCCTTTTTGCTGTTTATTCACGGTTGCCCCTTCTTTTGCCAGCTCTCCTGTGTCCCTACAGCACTAACCTGCTGAATGACTTTTCCTCCATAACCCTGGGGGTTCCTTAGCTACACTGTACAGCATGTGCAGCTCAGCCGGCTTTCTGGAGATGCAATTTCCTCCTGTAGCTTATTGTGAGAGTATAACAAAGATCTCACAGAAATAAGCACAAGTGTCAGGCTTGATATTTAGGTGTGTTTTCTTAAAAACTACCTCCACTTTTTCCCCATATTTTTCAAGAGCCTTGAGGGTCCTGCCAGCACCCTGTGTTCTTTAAAACAGACAAATTGAGCTAGGCCCTACTCCACTGCCTGACCCCATTCAGATCAAAGTGGTCTCCTACGGTTTGTTAGAAATCCTGTTAAAATGATCCATGATTTAAGAGCTGTGGTGCTAAAGTGGCCAGTAGTCATTTTTCTGGGAGCCTTCACATAGTGCAAAAGTCTCCAAGTGCCCTTCAAGCTGCTGTCACAAACATGTCAGACAACACATTTTACAGCACGCTTGAAGAAATCTGCTTGGACATGCAAAGCCCTGAATGGAAAGATTATCTTTTAGGCCAGACCCCCATTGCCAGGGTCAGATCAAGAATAACCAGGAGGTTTCTGGTTGCCTGGGCCATCCCTAACACCCACTGATCATAAGGCAGACTGCTCTGCAGCAGTGGGCCCTGCCTATGAAGCGTAATTTCTCTAAGCTACTTCTGCCTTGGGAGGTGAACTTTACTACTTCAGTGCTGCAACTGGAGACTGGAGGCTGTGATCTCTCTGTTAGTACTGCCTGAAATCCTGTCTTATGTGGGGCTGAGGAGCCAGCAGAGAAATTTAGACCCTCACATTTTGGGAGGTGATGTCAATAAGAAGTAGGTGGTAAGAATCCAGGACACCTTTCTGGAGAGGAGGAACCCATGTAGAAAGAATTGGCTGTCACTCATCATAATGGAACTTTTCTGCTGTCACGGGAAATGAGAAAAGTTGTAGAGGAGTACGTCATCTCTGAGCTGGGAGCAAGCATTTTGCTCAGACTGGCATGGTCTACAAGGAGGATTTGACTAACACTTGGTGTGTCTAAGTGTCATTAGAGAAATAGAGAGCATGGTCACACTGAAAAATGGATCACCTTCAATTCCAGCTGCTTGGTGTGTGCCAGGAGACAGATCAAGGGCAAATTTTACAAGTGCCAGTCTGCATCAACGCCAGGAGCCTGAAAGCCTGAACAGTGTTTGGCTCCATGGTTAATAAGATATTAACAATGACATCTATGACCAGATGGCATTCACTGGAGAACTGAGTGGGAACTCAGATGTGAACCCCCTGATCTGATACCTGAGGTGCATAAGCTCTCATTGCAAACAGCAGGGGTGTCAGGTGGCTGCTGGAGCTACCAAACAGAAAGTGACTTACACTCCTGAGAAGATGATAGAAGTCTATGGTCAAGAGTAAAATCACAGGGCACATGGCTAAAGACAGTATATTGAGAAAAAAAAGGCATGGTTTTGTAAAGCTGTGTGCTGTCCCATTTGCCTGATGGGTCTTCGTCGAAGGTCCTTCAGAAACAAGTGCTGGCACCAGTTTATTCAGCATGTCCATCAAAATGCTGGAAAATGATGTGGATGAGAAAATTTGCTGCATTTTGAGCAGAGAATGCAGGTCTTGTCTCCAAGAAAGCACAGAATGGAAAGAAAAGAGCAATTAAAATGTCTGTGGAGATGAAAAAGTTACTTTCAAAGGACATGAAAAAGGTAGGAGCTATTAGTCTGGGACTGAACTGAAGGATATGAGACCGGCACATGCAAAATCAGTAAAGAAGAGCACAAGCTAAAGTGGAACCATAGCTCATCAAATCCTGCAACACTGGGTCCAAGGGGATGGTTTAAAACAGAAAAGAAAGAAATGCTTTTATACAGAGGGGTATACAGAGGGGAAGGGATTTTTTGGAACTTGCTGGCACAGGAGGTTGTAAGAGCAGACTGTCTCACAAAGAACTGGAGAAACTCATATAAGGGAATGGGCTTGTGCCTTTTGCTGATGCAGCATTTCCTTCTACCACAGCTGGAGACATGGTATTAGCCGAAAGAAGTACTGTGCAGCAGCAGTAGTGTATTTGTTTTCTCTCTTCACCATGTCTGCTCACTCCTGATCCCACATATTTTCTCCAGCAGCTCACCCCTCCTTTAGGAGGCTCCTTCGAGGAGCTGTGTGATGGACTGTGTCCGATGGGATGGAGAGAGACACCTGTATTGGACAAGATCCTCTCTGGTCCCTAGATGGATGGGGTGTCTCCCATGTGGCTCTGCAGCCTTTCCAGCCCCTCACTGCACTGCAGACATGGATAGATGGGGTGTGGGCATCCCAAAGCATGTGCACCATGGAGCACTGGAGCAAGGTCTGCAGGGCAGGGTGCATGAGCATGCGCTGGCTGGTCCCACTCAGCCCCTGGGACAAGGCAGGCCCACTTCACTCTGTGACCTTTCCTGACTAAATTGCTTTCATTATGGGGCTAAGAGCTGACCCAAAAAGAGGGTCAAGTTATTAAAAATAAAAAAGTGAGGGAGGATGGAACAAAACAGAGGAGGAAAGAAGCACTGGTCTCCAATGTTTGAGATGTCAGCATCATAAATTCAGCATCAGCTTCCTTTGGTCCTCAAACCAAGTCAGCTCTAATGCTATTTGCAGATATAGATTGGTGTCTTTTTCATTACTGTTATCAAATGATGCATTTGTGGTGCAGCTTCAGAGCCCTTTCTGCCCTGGTAAGTGGATTATGCATCCTGGTGCCAGCACTACTTGAGTGATACTTTTAATACTAAAAATAAAAAAGAAATAATAAAATACCTTCCAGGCTTTTAGATTTTCTTCTTTTTCTTTTTCAAAGATTTAATTAAGATATTTATATCTCAACAGACAGAAAGGACCTGACCCCTGCTTTGTTAGCAAAATGTGACAAAAAGCACTTTGCTTAGCATTTGAAATCACCACTATTGTCAGCTAAACTTCTGGGAAATGGTGACACTGTTTCTCCTTGCTGCTCAAAGCTGAGCCAAGCTTCACAAGATGAACATCCCCTTGGCAGGCTGGCTGGCTGCCTGATGTCAGTACGGCCTTTTGCACCCACCAGCACTGGGTACAAGGGAGGAATCGCTGCCCCTCCCTGAGACTGCTGGCATTGAAATAGAGAGGTCCTTTGTCCCTCTCCCAGTGCACATCCAACCATGTCACATCCATGATTCCAGCCACAGGTGAAACATTTTATGCCTGTGTTTGGCAGGCCCCTCTGCCTGGCAGTCGTGCTGCTTGGAGATGTCCCAGGAAGCAGTGCATTGTTTTTGGAGACCAAAAGCAGTGTCATCTGTTTTGCTTCATATGAGTAATAAACCTGACCATGGCCCTTTAAAGGAACATTTCTCTCCCTTTAAGTTTAATGTTACCATTGGCCGGTAGAGAGGAGACACCAAGAGAGGTCTGAGTGGATAATGGATAATTTTTCTCTACCAGAAATATACTAGAGTATTTCTGACACTAGGTATTTCTGAGTGCATTTTCCACATTTTTCTGGGTCTGTCGCTTTATTTCCCTTCTTATTATTTACCTGCTTAAATGCTAAGAATATGGAAAGAAGCTGCATATTTCTGAATTTATGTAGTAACATGGAAAGCATATTGGTCATTATTTCATGTGTGATCACAAGCACAAGCTGGTTGTCATGGTTTTGATTTGTCAATTAAAATATACTCATTTTCTGTTGTGCGACAGAACCAGGAGTAGAAGCAAGGCAGGCCTAAAACTTAGGAGGGTATAACAAGAAATTTATTAACTACACAAAGGGGAAAAAAAAAATTCAGAATAAGATTGTCAGACCACTCTTTCCTTCCCTTTCTCAACCTTCATAACAACAGAACAAACATACAAAAAACTGCTTCAATTAATTCCCAACTCAAACAGTCCCTTCTTCCGCTCACTTTGGAGTGAGAAGCTTCCTCTTGTTAGGCTATAGGGATTTTTTCCACAAGAAAGTAGAAAACAGTCTTCTCGTGGTTTC